>JAPDSC010154456.1:98810-123508 GCA_026290005.1 Latrodectus geometricus
TATATATATATATATATATATATATATATACTTTGTAATTCATATTGTTTATTTTTAGAAATATGCATGTAACTGATTTTCATTTACAGGGTGCTATGGTATTCATGTTGTTGCATCATAGAAGAAAAGGAAGAATAACATCCCCCGTAATTTCTTTATTTTGGTTTTTCATATTCATTGGCACAGGAGCTGGTTATTACACTGCAATGCAACGAACATTCAATAGTGTATGTGATCTTTCACTCTTTCTATTTAGCTAATTTTTTCCATGATATGATCCGTATATTTTTCTGTAAGATTTTTTAATTGGATTACCAAAATATGTAACTTTAACTGAAAGCATGCAAAAACATTTAGAGTTTAAATTTTAATATTATTGTCCTTAAGAGAATATATAAAATATTTCAGTAAAAAAAAGTATGAAAAAAATCCTAAAATTTGCTGAATATTAAAAAAAATCCATTCAAAAGTAAGTGATTTTAATTTAAATTCTGAATTTGATCCTTAGAGGAAAAAAAAAGTTTAAAATTAATTGATGTATCATATTATCTGGTTTAATAATTAACATAAGATTATTTGGTAATTGTTAAAATATAGAATTATCTGAATGATTGCTATTGACAAATAAAATACAATACCGAATTGGCTCCCCCCCCCCTGCTTTTAAATATCATTATAATGATAAGATTGAAAAGAATTTTCCAGTAATTCTAAATTACATGAAAATGTTTGAAAAAATTATGTTTTACAGCAATAAATGTGTTTTATATCAAATAAAGCATATATATAAATTCCATTGCTTCTAATTTTTCCTTTGGTAATTTCATTACCAAAGGAAAAATTACTTTTTGTAAATAGTTAATTTACAAAAATTGAATGATAAAAAAAGAAATTAAATTGAAAGAAAAGAATTTTAAATTAAACACTGCTAAACATTTTTCAATAAATATTCTTGATATTAAAGCATTCTTTTTAGCTCCTTGTATTTTATTTTCCTTCCAACATTTTACATTAAATCATTCTTAGTTATTGGAAAATGTGAACAAATTATTAATAAATATTTATTTTTGTCCAATAATAAACATTTTGTTTTATATCAAGTAAAATACATATATTCAAATTTGAAATTGCCAAAAAAAAAAAAAAAAAAAATGTAACAAAAAATTTAAAAATAGATAATAGTAAAAGAAAATAAAGTTCTTTAAATTAAAAATTGTCATACCACTATACATCATTTAGTTGAAAAAGACTGGAAAGGGAAGGTTTATTCAGTAAGTCCTTAAGAATTTATTACTTCTGCATATTTTTTAATTCTTCAACAATGTCACATAGCATTTAATAATACAAGTTTTTGATATTCTAATAGTTGTAAATAACCATATCATACTCTTGTAATTAACTGTCATATCAAGTAGTTTATTATTTTTTCTTTTGGTAAATATAAGTTCTATAAAGGTGTTATAAAATATTAAAAAATTAAGAGAGTAATAAGAAAATGTTGCATAACATTCATATTTATAAGAAATCATATGCAATACAGAAAAAGCTAAGAAAAAGTAGATAATTAGAAGTTGAAATTTATTTCTTGGGGCAGTCAAGAAATCACTCAAAAACATTTCAGAGCTACAAATTAGTTAGATTTAATTACAAAAAGTAACTTTTAACATGCTTTGGTATCTTGAAACAATTAAGTTCCAAAAATACCAAAACATATTAAAAGTTAAGTTTCAAACACAGCAGAATAGTTAATTTTGAAGTGATTTCTTCAGAATAATTAAGACTTCTTATCTATTTTTTCATGAATGCAATGTTAATAGCAACTAGACACATTATTTCACTTCTGAAGTAGTGTAATCTACAGTTTTATAGAATAGAAGTCCTTGATTTTCTAGCATTACATTATTTGAGTATACCTAAAAATATTTCATTGTATTTGGTCTGGAGAAGACAGAGCTGACAGCCAAACAATTATTGTTCTGGCCTTTGGTCAATTTATAAATTCAACTCCAACCTCAAGCCTAGGTGTTTTTAATTGTTCTGAATCCACTTTAAACTGTAGGTCCCTGTCTAATCAATCACTGTATGCAAAAAATCAACATTAAGTGACAAACTGACAAATTGATCAGGAAAAATTGTATGATTTATATTTATCACGAACTCAATGTTAATATGAATTCATAAAATAAAAATGTTATTTCAGTAATATTTATTTCTTTAAAATATTAAGTAAAGTAGAAAATACAAATTTTGATGAAATTTCATGTTACTTTTTAGAATTTGGAAAACTTAATGTAATTTGAACTGGTTGAATGTCAGGTTGATTTTCTAACTATTCATAATTATTTTTATCTGTTCATAATATTTTATAATTTTTTATTTTTCAGGCTGTTGGATATGATGAGGAATTTGCTCAGTATCAGTTTGTTATGTTTGTCGTATATTTTGCACTTTCCTTTGTGCAGTTTATTTGCCATGGATTTGCTGATTTTAAAGTATTACCGGATCAAATTCCTCCGGTAAATGGGTTTTTGTTTTATAAAACCATTTTACTTAATATTTGTTCAACTTTATGTGCCTTTTATAAATTTTACTAATGTACTACTTTTTACATAAGTAAAGCTGAAACATAAGTAATAAAAATGTTTTATATTTTGGATCTCTTATTATATCAACAAATACTTACTTATAATGAAATACATTATTTCAAACAACAGACATAAATTTTTATTTTAAAATTCTATTGTATACAGTTAATACTTGAATGAATCATTTATCAGTGTGTATATTATATTTTGTAAAAGATATGGTAAATTCAAGAAGGTGCTGTGTGATATTCCTTTCCTAAAAGCAGGGTATTTTTTCATTAGGAATTATCAGTGAGGTATTTTTTTCTTATTTGAATGCTTAAACCCACAATGATCCGTTTGAGAAAGGCATCTTTCTCGTCACTAGGAAGTAATAATTTTTATACCTAACTAATCTCAAGATCTGCCACCTTCACTAATGGTGATTGAAGCATGTGAAATTGGTTGTGATCACACTGTTCTAGTACCATTGTGCTATGAAAGAAAGAGTACCACTTCAATTGTTGAAATCATATCTTGATTGTGGTTAATCTTGTGGCCTATCTTGGTTGTTATGCAACAATTGTTTGTATTTTTAGTTTTTTTGTTCTGCAGCTGAAAACATTTCAAAATAATTTGACTGTTTATGTGATATTTAATGATAATTTATCATAATAGTATTAAATTTGTGAGTATTTTAATCATTAACCTTTCTCATTTTCTTCATTTTTAAAGGGTTATAATATTTTAAAAATAAAAAATTTTCAGATTTATAATTGCTATTTTGAATTTGTGTATTTTTATTTGTAATGTTTGAGATAATTCAACAGAACGAAAAAAAGAACTACTCGTTTCTTGATTAGAAAACCCTTTCTATTTAAATACTTGATTTTTTTCTAAGCATTCAAATAATTAAAGAAGGGAATATTATTATAATGCTTCAATTCTTATTATTTAACCCACCATAATTTTATTTGCTATTTTTTTTTTTCCTATTTTATGATTTTATTTGCTAATTTTCAAAATTACAATTATCACTTGGACTGTCTTTCAAATTTTATTTGTATGTAATAAATATTGAGATATTTCTTATTTGTTACTACATTGATTTAATGTAATAAATTTATTTTCTTTTAAAAATGTTTGTAGAAAGAATCTCCGGAAGAAAGAGCATCATTTTGGTCAAAGATTACATTTAACTGGTTTAATCCGTAAGTACTCCCATTCATTATTATTCATATAAAATTTAAATAATAAAAAATAATCTTTATTATTATAAACTTTGAAATATAATTTAAATTGATTTTATCAAAATAGTATTCAAATTAATTGTGTCAAAAATTTTGCACCATGATTAGATGATACTTTGATACCTCATAGTAGATAATAACTGAAAGCTATTGTCATTTTTTGACATCTGTAGTAGTTCATCTTTTGGTTTATGTTTTTTAATTACACAACTCATAAGTAAGAAAACACCTAAAATTTCAGTTAATTTCAGAACTAAAAAAATTTAATTAGAATTGTATACAGAAAGTTGTAAGGCAGCAACTTTCATTGTTCAATAGCAGACAATATTGAGCTTATAGCCTTTTATTAAAAAGAATGTATTTTTACTACTGGAGTATTGAAAGATGATATTCAAACGTATAGTTTTTTTAAGTGGACCTAAGATAAAAAAATTATATGTCTTTTTTGTACATTAGATAGCTTAGCAGCTTTAATTAAAAGTGACATATCATAAACTTTCAGCTGTATAATTGTATTTATTTTTAGTTACAAATTAAGAAATTATTTGAATGGAGATATTCTCAACAAGATTATTTTCAAAAAATGTTTATGTATTTAAAATTTTTATCAGGATGTCTTTGTGTGTGTGCATACATTGCATGCATATATATATATATATATAAGGGCCCATCGTGGACTGTCAGACTATTAAAGAAGAATAATATTCAGATTTTTTTTTTTTGTTATATATTTCCCATATTAGAAATGGTTAAAAGTAATGTTAAAACTTATGATTAATATTGCTTATATTCAAGAAAATTTATGTGTTCACATTTTTAAAAATAAAAATATATGTTGTTCTTAGAATGGCTGTATTAGGATTCAAAAAACCACTTTCTGCTGAGGACATGTGGGACCTTCAAGATGAAAACACTTCAAGATATTTACAAGCAGAATTTGACAAACATTGGCTTCCTCTTGTAAATAGAGTTATCAAGTAATATATTTTAATCCAATGTATATTGAGATAAATATAAATTATTAACCTTCATATTAAATCTGTACATGCAATTTCTTTCTTTCTTTGTGTTAGAGTGTCTTGCGAGTATACAGTTTTTTTATCTTTTATCTTTCAGCCATCAGAAAAGAGTAAAAGCATCTCTATCTAGGCGTTATTCTGAAAAACCTAATAATGACTGCACCAAAGTTGTTATCGTGCCTGATGAGATTGATAAAGAGGCTCCCAAACTCAGTATTTTAAAACCAATATTGAAAACATTTGGTTGTGAACTGTTTTTCACTGGAATATTAAAATTATGTGCAAGTTGTATAACATTTGTGAATCCTCTTATATTAGAGTGAGTTTTAATGCTTTATAAACAATTTTTTTTAATTTTGTTACTAATTAATGTTAAATATTTATGTTAATATAATATTAAGAATTTTAAATAAAATAAACATTCATAAAAGGATTTTGCAAAATAGTATTTTCTCTACAATTTTTTTTATGTGTGAAAGGCCTATTTCATCTCTTAGTATAATACGTGTTATGGAAACTCTCAAATAACTGAATTTCACTATTTATTGCACTGATGTATTTAAATTTATTTAAAATCATTTTAAGAATAATTTTAATACAGTTTTTCTCTCTGAAGCTTAAAGACTGAGCTGATTTGCATTTTGGCCATCAGTTCAACAGTTCATGGATTAGAATCCCACCTCAGCATTAGCTGTTTGTATAATGATTTAGAATCCATTTTAAACTGTACTCCCTGTTTACTTAGCCTTCATATACAAAAAAAAAAAAAAGTGATTGTTAGTGTAACAAATAAACTTTATCTCTGAAGTTTAAATAGAAAAAACATTTTTATTAACAATCATTGTATAATGAATATCATTAT
Source organism: Latrodectus geometricus (assembly GCA_026290005.1). Classification (NCBI taxonomy): domain Eukaryota; kingdom Metazoa; phylum Arthropoda; class Arachnida; order Araneae; family Theridiidae; genus Latrodectus; species Latrodectus geometricus. The sequence continues at coordinate 104,506 of JAPDSC010154456.1, forward strand.
TAAAATTTTGACTTTTTACAGAGGCTGTCTTAATAATAGAAATCTGTTATAAGGCTTTTTTAATCATCTGCTGAATATTTTTGCTATGAACTTGTAATTGATGAATGCATTCATTTGTCTCAAGAAAGAAAATTTTGTAAAGTCCCAAATACTAATACTGACATAAGTACTTACCAAAACTTTCCATATTTCAATGTTCAGCAATATCTCAGATTGATCAAAACATGCTTTTTTTTAAGAGTCTGTCACATTAAGTTTTTGTATATATACATATATCCAGTTTGAGTTTATTAAAATCAAAATTGTTATTTTTTTAAAAAAGTGCATTAAGAACAAATATATAATTTTAAATTTTTTGTGTATTTGTATGTCATTTCTCATAATGCAAAAATGAAAATATAGTTTGCTGTCTTTACCTTGTAAATTTTTATATATAAGAATGAAGTTATGTAATGGGATAAGAGGATAGCATGCATAATGTTATTATTAAATTGTTTGAATTTAAAAAAAAAATACATTATTTTCCTGTATATAATCTGCACAACCTTTTTTTTGAGTAAAAGAAAAAAAAAAAGCTTTGCATAATCCACAGCGGCAATTTTTTTTCCGACAAATAGTTTGAAATATGTACTGCTAATAATATGGGTGTCACATAAAATAAAAAAAGGCACAGTATGATTAAAAATATAATAAATTGTACAGAAAAAAAGCATTTATTATGAAAAAAATCTGTCTGGATCAACCTTAATGCAAAGTACCATAAATTTAAGATGAAAGCACAAGATCGACTAAGATAATTTCGAGAAGATTCTTGTAAAAGTTATCGATATTTATCTTCTAATAACTTTTAAAACGATGTTAGACATATTTAAAAATATGTATATATATATATAGACGTTAATATATAAATAAAGGAAATGGATTATTTACAAATTGCATATTTAATACATTTTTCTTCTATACCGTGCGTTTTTGTTTTTCACTTCACATTAACATGTATCTCATTACTTTTTTTATTTGCTTTTGCTATAGCTTTTAATTTAAAATCTGCTGTGTAACTTAAGAGTTTCTGCTTCCATGTGATGATATACGAATCTGGATATTTTTAAGACAAATTGTGAAATGACGTTATCGAAATACAATTTGAATATCTTTATGAGGAACCGAATTTGTTTTTCAATATAATTGTACAAAGCTGATAATAGCTTAAATAACTCAGGTGTGTCTTGGTACCACCTGTTATTTATTTTATGAAACATAAACAGCATTTCTTTCAAAACTTTCTTGTAAGCTTTTCTGATGAAAAATGTTTTTCATCAGATAATCCGCGGCGGGTGTATAATGCGCACAACGAAATTCGGAATTTTTTTAACACATAATCTGCAGATTATATACAGGAAAATATGGCAATTATATTTTAGTTAAAATATTCCATGTTGTATTTGATGTTGATAATTTATCTCATTTACTTTTCCAAGTGTATTTTGATTTTTTTATTTGAATATCAGAACTTTTCAAAATTATTATTTTTATATTTCAGCCAAGTTATTGCTTTTGTTGGAAGCAATGATCCATATTGGATGGGAGTTGTTTTTGCACTAGGTATGTTCTTCGCAGCTATGCTTGAATCCTTTTTAAATGGGCAATATGAGTATCGAATATATGTTATAGCAATGCGAATAAGATCATGCATCATTTCAGTTGTGTACAAAAAGGTAATTTAATTTTTTTTTCTTTCTGTTGCTTTTAGTAGTTGAAAGAAATGTGCCATATATTTTAAATTTATAACTAATATTTTATGTGTCATAATTTTGTTATTAAAACTAACCACACTTAAAAGTAATTAGAAAACAAGTCAAAACAAATGCTAATAAAATGTTTTAAATTTCGTTATTTTTTTGCTTTTTATAAATACAAATAAAATTTAGAAAATTTTAAAATATATTTTTTAAACATTTATATTTATATTATAAATTTTATTTTCATTCCATTTGATATCATAAAACTAATCTGAGATATACATATTAATGAATATCTATCTTTTGTTATTAATATATAAAATGTGTCTATGAAGAATCTGGGAATCATTAAATTTTTAGTTAACTATGAAAATGGAATATTGTCATATTATATTTTTTAAATTAAAATTCTTAAAATTTCAGCATTTATTTGAAATTTGTTATGTTTGTTGATATCTTTAAAAACTTGTTATATTTGCTTAAAAGAAATCTAATTTGCTTGAATACTATTTATTTTCCATAGGCACTTACTTTATCCACATCAGCCAGAAAAAATTTTACTGTGGGAGAAGTTGTGAATTTAATGTCTGTAGATACTCAAAGAGTAATGGATTATGTTCAGATGGTTAATTTGCTGTGGTCAGCTCCTCTGCAAATAGGAATCGCAGTTTGGCTTCTTTGGCAGCAACTTGGAATTGCCACCCTGGGTGGGTTAGCTGTAATGATTCTCATGATACCGCTTAATGGGGTCATTAGTATTTTCATTAGAAATTATCAAGTAAGAAAATTTGATTGTTTTAGAAATTAAAAATTTTATTTATGTGGAAATGTCTTATTTAACACATAAATAAATAGTTCAAATAATTTTGTAGTCGAATGATTTGTGTGTATTTTATTTATTAAATAATTTTTTTATTTTACATGAATATTTTTAAGCTAATGTACTGTGTTACAATGAAAAATATTTGCTTTTGTATGTGTATATAATTTTTTATGTTTGGTTTTATAATTTCCCATTATTGTGAGTATTTTGAAACAATTTCTATTTTTTATAGGTGAGTTTGATGAAGCACAAAGACTTCAGGACCAAATTAATGAATGAAATTATGAATGGCATCAAAGTACTCAAACTGTATGCATGGGAAAATTCTTTTATTAAAGAAGTAATGAAAATAAGAAACATGGAAATTGGCAGTTTGCGTGCTCAAGCTTATCTAAATGGTGCTGTTACCTTTGTGTTTTCATCTGCTCCTTTTGTAGTAAGTGTTTATTTGAAATCTAATCATCAAATTATTTTAATTTATTGTTTATTTTTAGACGATTTAAACAAAAATCTGATTAAGGAATTAACAATGTTTTGTTTTTATTTTTAGGTTTCTCTCGCGAGTTTCGCGACATATGTACTTATAGATTCAAATAATGTATTAGATGCAAATAAAGCATTTGTTTCATTGTCACTATTTAATATTATTCGCATACCCATGGCATTTCTCCCAATGATCATCACATTTACTGCTATGGTAAGAAATCATAATTTATTGCATTGTTTTATTTATGACCATTTTATGAATTAACTATTTATTTAAATTCATTCATTTTACTGATTTTTTTCTTACATGTAGCTCAAATTAATTCATGCAAGTAATTTAATGAAACATAATTATTATGTCAGTCAAAAAGAACGAAAATTATTTCTCATTGAAAGAAATGTAATATATCTTAACAGTGTGTAATTACCTAATGATTATTAAATACATTTTCTATTTCATGATTTTTATTTTGAGACATAATTTAAGGCAGTTTTCTGAAACTTTTATTCGGGTGATTTTGTTTATCATACATCTTTATGGCTACTGAAAATTGTAAATGGCATATTGTTTACTTCTCACAGCACTTTTAAGTAGATAGTATAAATTATTCTTGAAGAAGGGTGATTTTGGAATTGTATTTGATATTCAAATACATTTCAGATAGAAATTCTGTGTAATATAATAATCTGTGGCATATTTATATATAGAAGTTAATGTATATGTTAATAATTTTCCTCATACAATGTCTTTAATGTTCATTATCTTCTATTAAAAACGTTTTTATACCTGTAAAAAATTGAGAAGCTCTTATTATCTTATTTTATTATGTATATATTAATTTATTATAAAAAATTTTTTTTTTGCTTACCTTCTTCTATATTTTAAAACTGTAATGAATCGACTGGAAATTCAGATGATATTTTTAGATAAAATGTTTTTGCCTTGTAAAAGGTTATAAGAGTATGTATGCTAATTATTCCAAAAATTTTAATTTATTTAAATGCTAGTAATATTTGAGAATTATCATATTTTCCAAATTTTAAATCATCTTATGTATAATAAAAAGGAAAATATGATTAGGAAATTTTAATTTTCCTTATATTTAGATTTAGAAAATAATGTGTGTGAAATATATGCAAATGAATAATTTATGTAAAATATAATGATTTATGCAATATATATTTCTACCAAGTATATATTTCCTTAACTATAAAAATATAGTTAAAAAAATATTAAATTGTTTACAAATATATTTTGTTATTTTAACCACTTGTGCTGGCAAAGAATTCATCGATGTATGTACCTGAACAGTCCAGAATAACTCATTGTTATATAGAATATCATTATATATGTTTTTAATGACGACGTACATATAAAGTCATTGAGGATTCTGTGACAAAAGCATTACGACGTGCGTGGCACGTCTTTCTAGCGCAAGTGGTGAAGATAGTTCATAATTAAATATTCTCCTTGCAACATTTTTTAATTTGTTGAGTAAATTTAAATAATTAAATATTAAGAAAGATAAATGACAACATTTTCTGTTTTCCTGTTGCAACAATTGTTATTCTAAAAAAATATAAGTAAATTATTTAAATTCTAATAATGCTGAGAAATATTTTTAAAATCTAGAAAAAAGAGAAAATGTAGGAAGCTGGTTTTGTTTTTGAAAAAAATTGAAATAAAGAAGATGGTCTTGAAAGCATTTTAACCTCCATATAATAAATTATGAATTTCTGTTTAATAATTGTTAAATTAACTATAGTTTGTTTGTTAATATAAATTTCAAAATAAGAAACTAATTTAATTAAGTTTGTTTTCCAATGAGCTAGTTTTTTCTCATTTTAAGATTTATTTAATTTAGAATTACATTTATCATTGAAAACTTCAGAACATATGGTACATATATTCACATTGTATGATTGTGTATGCAGTAAAGGAATAAGAATTATTTGAAATATAATATCTGTGGGTATTGTTAATTTTAAAGAAAACCAACATTACTTTCAATTGAGTATTAAAAATAATTATTTAAATATTTTTTGACTGATAAGTTTCATTTTTTAACTATAGTTTGTTGTTTCACTGAAAAGGATAAATATGTACTTGCAAGGCGATGAATTAGATCTAAGCATTATTGAACATAACAATAATGAAAGTAAGTTCTGTAATCTTATATTATACAATTTTTTTTTATTTTTTAAAATTTTCTATTCTTTTCTTTTTAATAGTTACTTCGTGATTTTGTTACTACAATAAATGGATAAATTATGACACATTATATTAATTATAGGATATCTAGATAAAAATGTTTGTGTATTAAGAAATTCATGGTAATGTGAATTAATTGTTTTAGACTGAGACATGATTTATTGCTTTTATATTTTAACATATTTTTAAACCATCAAAGCAACTTATATTGTTTTAATAAATATTATTACTTATTAAAATTTTATTTTGTACAGTAATGTCATTATTATTTTAGACATTCAGTCAAAGTTTATTTCTAATGTAAAAAAATTTATCTTCAATTTAATTATTTACTTAATTTATTGATTATTAACTTAACTTATTAGAATATGCTTTATAAATTTATAATTCCTAGTTAATTTTTGAAATTTCATTAATATTAGATATTTTTGACTCTAAATTTTTCTTTTTTGTAGGGGTTATATTTAATTTGATATGCAATATAGCTATTTAAATCAATATACTTTTGTCCAATTATATTTTTTAATTTGTGCTTTACCAAAAAAAAAAAAAAAACTTTTATTTCAATTTTGAGCATTAACTTTTTTTTACCTTTAAGTATAGAAATTATTATTAACTATATAGTTATTTAATAATAATCTTTTACATTTCATATATTTAAAAGTATTAGATTTTGATATTATGTGACTCTATGTAATATTTGATGGTAAAGTAAATTTTTGATATGACAAATATCAAAATTTTACTGTCATAAATGTGCTTAAAAAATTACAAAAATACAATTTTCTTTTCAATTTATTATAATTATGCTTCTCTCATTTAATACTTAAAATATAATATTAATTTAGGATCCTAATCTTGATATGTATAACTTTTTGACTAAAGTTTCCTATTTCTAGGTATAATAATTAGCAAAATTATATTAATAATATGTATTATGTATTTCATAAGTGTTGCATAATTTTGTCTCCAGAAAGAAATTATTATGTTGACATCTATTATTTTTTATCTTAGAATTTTTAAGACAAGGCAAAATACTATCTATACTAATATTTAGTAAAACTTGGTTTCTTAGATACCTAATATGTGTTCTATATCTAGAAAAATCTAACAAGTGTTCTCATCTTTTACAAAATGAATAGATTTATGGTGTGTTTTAATTATATTGCAGAAGATCCAGTTGTCATCGAAGATGGAACCTTCTCATGGACGAAGGATGATTCTCCAGCACTTTCAGATCTAAATTTCCGTGCAAAGGAAGGAGAATTGGTTGCAGTTGTTGGCACAGTGGGAGCTGGCAAATCTTCATTACTTTCTGCTTTACTTGGCGATATGGTGAAATGGTGTGGAAGGATAAATGTTAAAGTATGAGTTTGCCCTAATTTCTTTCAAATTGATACTTAAATCTTTGCTCCTTGATAAATAATTTTATTAGAAGGCATACCAAGATATTGAATTAGTGGAATTTTCTGAATTATAGTATAATTCAATAGTTAGTTCGATAATTTGTATTGTAAAAATATTAAAATTAAATAATTATACTTAATTCAAAAATTTAATCTTTGAAAATCTACAAAAAAAGCTGTCAAAGAAAACACAACTTATTTACAAAAGATTCTTTTTGTTCATGAGTTTTTATGATAGGAAAATAATATAGTTATTGTGTTAAACCTGATGAGAAAATTTAAATTTTACAGTTATGATAAATAATGTTTTTCTTGTAATTCATGTATCTCTAAAGTGATTACTCTGATATGTATACATATATATTTTTTTATTGTTTAATCATGCATTAAATGTTTAATTTTCATTTTTCTAATTTCAGCATCTTTTAAAATACTAAATTGTTTTTACAGAAGTATATAAAAAATTAAATATGATTATTTGTTCATTAAGCTGCAATATTTCTTTAAATAATCTGTTGAACTTCCATTGGAACAACTTCTCTCTTCATTATTTTATATCTATCATCAATTCCCTCATTGGTAATTGTCATAATTTAGTCAACACTTCTCTTTGCATTTCTCTTTTAAATTTTCTTCGAGCAGCTTCCTAAAATATCATAAAATTGTGAAGTGTTAATTCTACATATTTTGTTGTATATTTGTAATGTAGGGAAGTGTTGCTTATGTGCCACAACAAGCTTGGATACAGAATGCAACTTTGAGAAAAAATGTTTTATTCACCAAGAATTATGATGAGAAATGGTATAAATCTGTCCTTGAAGCTTGTGCTCTTGCAACAGACCTTGAAATATTGCCAGGTGGAGATCAAACAGAAATTGGGGAAAAAGTGAGTGTTGTAGATTTTAAATTTAATGCTTTAATTGATTAACTTTATTGGGGCTTATTTTAAATTTAAGATGAGTCAGACTACTACAAACATTTTTCTTTCAGAAATATAATATTCAATTTAATAAAATGTATTTCATAAGTAGAATGTATTTCAAAATTTCTTTATTCATTGTGATTTATGCATTTATGATTTTTTGTTTGTATACAAGAACATTAAAATAAAGAGCAGTGAACTTAAAGCTGATTCAAACTATATTAATGAATAAAATTAACACTTGCATTCAATACTATAGTTTACTTAGCTATAAAATTATGATATGGAACAGTGACATCATTCTTTGGAAAAAAGGAAGTAAAGTTTAGAAAAGTTAACTGTTTTTATTTTTGTCAGTTATTTTAGTTTCATTTTATAAAAATGATGAGAAGTGTTTTTGTAGATTATGTGTTTATTATAAAATTTAATAAATGCATAATAAATAAAATGTAAAATAAAATAAAAAAACCTAGCTGCAAAATTCTTAAAATGACTATTAATAAACTTTATTTTTGCACACAAAAAATAAAATATTTTGTTTTAGTAATTAATCACAGGAGAAATGACCTAACCAGTGCTATTAATTATTTAGATTAAAAATACAATAGTTGTATTTTTATAAAAGAAAATAAACTGTGGAAATAAACATTTTTTAAGTAATTTCATCTTAGGATATTTTCATTGCTTTTGATGCAAAAATATAGCATTACAAATAAAAAATAGTTTTATTTTTAAATATTTTAATTTTCACAATTTATGTTAGTGTATAACTAGGTTTTTAGACTCTAGTATTTTAAGTATTACTAGGAAAATGGCACTTGTACTTTTATTCATAAAATTATAGTTTCCTAACTTCTGATAATTTCAAAATGATCGGAATTTTTTACCATATAATTATGAATTTTATGTAGTATTGTTATAACTTAAAAAATAAGATTTGACTTTTAATATTATAACATAATAGTCCTAATAAATTTAATATTCAAGCACAATAGTTTTTGTATAATATTTATATTGTATATCTAAATTCATGACTTGAATTTGAAATGAATTATTCAAAATCCTAATGCATTTCAAATTTTCTTTCATTTTTTAGAAATCTCGATTAAATAAAATTAAATAATATTAAAAAGTTTTAAGAATCTAAAGAAATATTCAATAATATGTTATTTTAGAAATTTCAGATACTGAAAACTAATAAGATATCATTAGAGCAGTGCATCAAATAATACAATTTTGATGTTTTGATCTAAAAATCTCACTTTTATCTATTATATTGATAATTTTGGTATAAAACTTGTTTACCTTATTTACAAGAAGGAAAACGCTAATTCATAAAATAAAATTTTTTATTTTAGGTTAAGTATAGATAGTAATTTTTTATAGTTGAAAATATATATTCAAAACATTTTATTCTTAAAAAATCTCCCTATTTCTGTTAAAAATATTTTCATTCTTTTTTTAAAAAAAACTCTTGCATTACAATCGTTTATTAATTTATGTAATTAACACATTTGAAGCCTGGTGATGTAGTGGTAACATTTTGTGCTTCCAACGCACAGATCCTAAATTCTGTCCTTAGACTGGGCAAGGTCAGTTCAGCCTTTCACATCCCTAAGCATGCTTGGAAACTAAACACTAGGCGTTTTGTGTTAGGCTGACCACCTAATCGAGACATTTGCTTTGGACCGCAGAGCCCATTGTCAAGAAAACAGATAAGAGCACTATAGATTTGGGCGCACAATGGGCTGTCATGCAATAGAGTTAAATTTAGTTTTAATTAACTCATTTATTCATTTCATATTTTGTTTATTTCTGCTTTTACTATTGTTGAAAAGAAATTACTCAGATTATTAGAGATGAATAGTAATGAGATTTTTCTGGAAGAAAAGAAAACTTGATTTACACCAATCCAGCCAATCAGCATTTTCTTTCAAGACAAAAACTATGTAGTGAAATACTTCTTCACCATGAAAGCATGAATCAAATAAAACAATTACATTAAAACTCGACAAAACATTTAAAAATTTGTAATTTTTCAAAATAAAAAATTTTAGAATAGCTTACTTATATACTTTGTTAAGCTCTAATTACTAGCATAAAGAAACATGCTATGAATTATAGTAATGAATAAAGGGAAGTAAAACCGTTACTTTTTGTGCATTAAATTTAACTGAAATCTATTAAAGAATAAAATTTGTTTCATTATTAATAATTTATGAAATTTATTTTTCATAATGTTGTATTATTGTTGGTCCATTCCAAATTTGTGTAATTTTTTATTTGAATTATAGTTTTATGTTAGGATATTTGTGAATTTTAAAGAATGTAAACTATTTTTAGTTATTCAGTAAACCTTCATTATAAATGAAGCCACTATTTTATAATGTATTTTTGTTATAAAAATTAACTGTGAAATAAAGTTAAACAATAAAATCTGTAATATTAACAGCTTTATGTAAAAAATTAAAAAGGGGCAAATTTTTTCTAAAATAAAAGTAAAGCTAATACTTTAAATAAGCAAAAAAGATTTTACTGCTGATACGAATTACAGAGTGTTTGAAATTAATTTTTCTATAATTCAATCAAATTCGTCTGAATAATTTTTATTGCTTTATGTAAAGTAATTTTAAATGAAATAATTGGAAATCAACAATGTGTTTCAAGCTTTTTTAAATAATGATTGTTAGTTTAAATTATTTGGTTTTAAAATATAAAGTTTAATTTTTGATAAAAATTATTATATGTGAAACAAAAATGTTTCTGTCTTTTACAGTTGAATGTTATTTTATATATTATTTTTCAGGGTATTAATCTTAGTGGAGGACAAAAGCAAAGAGTTAGCTTAGCAAGAGCAGTTTACAATAATGCTGATATATATTATTTGGATGATCCTTTAAGTGCTGTAGATGCACATGTTGGAAAACATATATTTGAACATGTTATTGGGCCTAAAGGATTGCTGAGAAAAAAAGTATATATTTCTTTCTTTTATTGATATATGTAATTTTTACATTAGAACTGAGCTTATTTTTAATTTTATCTCATTTAATAATAATTTGTTAATTATATATAAATCAATGCTTTAAATATTGTAAATATACTGCAGTCTGATTCCTAAAAATATTATTTGTTTTTGTTTGGCACCAAAATCTTATGTTCTTTGAGCACACTTCATCTGAGATTTAATATATCTTACAAAAACTTGGCATGTTTCATTTATCTAAAAATAATAAGTTAAAGTATATTTTTTACTGTTTGTTTTTCCAGTAATTTAATAATTAATCCTCAGTTTCAATTTTTTGTACCTATAATTGAATGTTTTTGGAGAAAGTTGGTAAATGAAATATTTAAAAATCCTGTTATTGTTTTGTTTATGTAAATAGACAGAAACTTCACTTAAATTGTTAAAAATATATTTTATGCATATTTTGCATTTATTTATTTTTTTATTTTTCACTATGTACATTATTGTATAAATTAATTCACAATAAATCACAAGTAAAAATAGTAATAATTAAATATATAGAAATATAAAAAAGTTAATTTTAAATTAAAACATTTTTACTACTTCTTCATAAAGAATGAAAAAGAAAACTAAATAAAAGAAAAATGTATAAGAAAGCTTAAATTACTCAATGTAGTTTCTCGTATTGTTAATCCTTTTACAATTATAATATTTTCCAAATATTAGGTATAGCAATAAGTAAATGTTTTTGTATTTTACTAAAAAGATCAGACTACTATATAAAAAGAGCATTTTATAAATAAATTTCATTTGAAATTAATTTATTTATAAAATGCAAAATAAAAATATACATAAATTTCAAGAAAAAATATATGCATTGTTTCTAATTCTAGTGGAACCTATCTATAAAATATTTTTATAGCTTAATTGATCGTCTTTATTAATCACTGAAGGTTTTGAATTTTATAATAGTTATCAAAAAAATAATTTTATTGATTATTATTTTTTTTAAACTGATTTCATTTCATCTAGTAAAGATTGAATTTTTTCACATATTTGCTTGCAAAATTCATTGTCTTGTAATTTATTTATAGAAACTAGCAGTGTAAAATCATGTTTTGAAGAAATGAAAGTATATGAAATGATTTCAACCTTTCATTATTTTATTTAGACTAGGATCCTTGTAACACATAGAATAAGTGTCCTACCAGAGGTGGATACTATTGTTGTCCTCCAAGATGGTAGAGTTTCTGAAACAGGATCATATGCTGAACTTTTAGCCAAGAAAGGCGCTTTTGCTGATTTCCTGATTCAGTATTTGCAAGAAAATGCTGATGAAGTTTCAGAACAGATTTTACCAGATGAATTGAATTTAGTTCAAGAAATAGTTGCTACTGTTGGAGCTCCTCCTGAATTAGCTAGGTTTGTATGCATTTCATAAATCATCAGAAAATAAAAACATAAATTTTTATCTCTTACAATCCTTTTCTGCTTTCTGTTGAAATATTTCTGGAAAATATTTTGAAAAGATCATTGATGAAAATCATCAAAAAAGTATGATATGTAGATCTTAAAATTCAAAATGATCTACGTAAACTCATTGTGTTCCTTTTGAAATTTCAGATTGGTTTGTTTAGCAATTTATCTACAAATTTAAAAATTTGTATTATTTTAAAACTTAGTGCTGCTTTTAATATTTTTATTTATTTAATTTATAAGCGACGAGTTTATCAGTAATTAAATTATATATTTTTATTATAGGCATTTGTCAAAACTGGGGGATGAAAATGACTCTGATCCTTCCTCTCCGAAATCTCAAAAACCTGAATTGTCACCATCAATTTCATCTACTGGTGATGGGCTTCGAAAACGTGCTAAAAGTTTCCGTGATTCATCTTATCAGAAACCTGCTCGAGCAAAATCTGTAATTGGAAAACCAGCAGTTGGAACAAAACTTACTGAAAAAGAAGGCATGGAAGTTGGATCGGTAAAACTCCTTTTTTTTAATTTTGCTGTTAATACATCTGATGTGCTATGATTTTGATTAATGGTTTCTGATGGCTATGTTCTAAATTGTCAGTTGTAAATAATATATTTCTCTTAATAACTAAATTGCTTAAAGGTTAGTAACTCATTCTGATATGAATTTTAATAAATCTTTCATGTTTGGTTTTTAAAAATTCCACAATCTTTTAAATTATTTTAAAATTTCTTCATAGAAATGAAAAAAGTCTGTTATACTATAGAAACATTATTTGTCAATTTATAATTATTTGAAAATTTAACTTGTTTCTTTCTCTTTTGATGAAAGCAGATACAAATCAAATTGAGTGGCAACTATTTTACATCTGTTTCATTCATTTTTGTTCGTATAAATATTTACATTTATAAAAAAAAGTAATTGATATCATTCTTATCTGTAGCTCAAGAAAAAAATAATATTTTGCTTGTATTAAAAATTGAAATGTATTTTAAAGTAAAGGCAGTAATATGATTTTATTTAATCTTAATCTGTTATTCTGTAATTCAGCTAAAGTGCTTTAATCCTTTTCAGTCAGAGAGTGCTATCTTTTTAATTTAAACTAAATTTGAAAATTTTATTAATCTATTTTAAAGTTTGATAAGATATTTTAGCCTTAAATATCTCATTGAATACTTAACATAAGTTTGTATTTATATCGAAATTGGAAATATTTTGATATATTTGAAATTTGGAATTATTTCAAATATATCAAAATATTTCCATTGGCATGGTAATTTCATGGCGATATATATCTGTATAAAAAAAAGTAAAAATTTAACCAAAAAAAATTTTATCGCTTATTTTCTGATTATTTAATGAGAGAATATTCTTGAAAAGTTCTGATTTAATTTAATCTATAAAATGCAGTATACTTATGACAATCATCCTGTATTGATAAAAATAGGTGTTTCAAAACATTTAAAAAGCAATATTTAAATCAATTTATTGTCATTGATTTTATCAGATAAGTTAAGAATTGCATTGTCCCTTTAAATTTCAACTGAAATATATTTTAAAATTACTCTTTCAATAACTTGTGCTAAAAGTGAAATTAAACTTTGAATAATTTGAACACTAGTTTCATTTTATTTACATTTAAAAAAAAAAAAAAATTACAGTAGGGAAATTTTTTGTTCTAATTATTTAGTTGTGAAACTTGACTAACTTTATTGTTTATTAAGTGAAAAATAAAAAGTATTAAATTAAGAAATTTTCTCTCTCTCTCTCTCTCTCTCTCTCTACCTAATATTTGACTCAATAATTTGTGAGATCGATTTCCACCTCAGGTTTGAAAATTTTTAATAGTTCAGAATTCACTTTAAATTGTAGGTCCAGATAGCCTTCATATGCAAAAATTTACCATTGAATGATAAACTAAATTTCTATGCTTTCTCCAAATTTCTAAATTATTTATATGTTTTTTATTCATAAGAATTTCAATTCAAAATCAAACTGTAACAATTATAGTGTAAATTTCATTGTAGGTTAAATCTTCTGTATATTTTGATTACATGAAATCTTATGGTTATTGGAATACATTTTGGACCATAGTCTGCTATGCTTTGTCTACAGCTTTCAGTTTGGGTTCTAGTTTGTGGCTTACTGAATGGAGTAATGATGCTGAAGATCCATCAACAGCTTCTGATATAAACTTACGAAATCTACGTTTAGGGGTTTATGGAGGATTAGGTGCTGGTGAAAGTAAGTTGTGCTTTAAACAAAAATAATACTCTGATTATTTTTTTAATTTTTATATATTTTAATCCTTTTTGGTTCTTTTAGAATTGTATTCTGATTTTAAATAATTACATAGGTGCTGACATCTTTATTTAAATTCTAAGCATATTTTCTTGCAGTAAATTGAGAAAATTGCTTTCTCATTTTACTCATTTAGTTACTATGTAGAAATAACTAGGTAGTGGTTTTTAATATATTAGTTTGAGGAAAAAGTAATCCATTATTTTTTCGGTAGACGACTGTAGCGATCGATATCTCATGAGGTATGTATCAAACAATTTCAGATTTATGCTCGTTGGAAAGGTGACATTTGACACTAAAATATCCTCTTGCGGTTTTTTGTTTGATTAGTTCAATTACGAGTACAAGGTTTTAAAAATGGAAGACAACAAACAGAAAATTCGATACATTTTCGTTTTTCTCTTGTAACGGCGAAAAAGAAAGCCGGGTGGCTAAAATTGTGAAAGGTGTTTATCGTCCTATATAAGACTGTAACAACCAGTTATGTACAATTTTTGTTTCGTCGATTCCGTTCGGGTATTTTTGATGTTAGAGATGCACCTCGCATGTGGATACAGCATCGTCGAAAATGTCTATAAAATATCAAAAATGATCGAAGTGAACTGCATGTCTGCAGTCGTAACGCGCAAGACCTAAAAATCTACATGAAAGCTGTTTTAAACCTTTTTACAAAGTGAATCCAAAAGAAGTTACATAAAGTTCACGTAAAAATAATGGATTTCTTTTTCCCCAAACTAATATTTACAATATCAAATGATCATGACTGATTGCATATCACAATTTTTCTGTAAAATTAATTGAAAATGTTATGCTGTTTTAATGAAGAGTTAATTGCATAACATGCTTTAAATACTCTTAATTACGATTTTATTTGGCCTTTAAGATGGTCAGAACAAGTATGAAATTAATTATAAGTATAAAATGTTATGCTTAGCAAACAATTGCATTATTTTCAAAATTTGTTTTAAAGCTTATACATTGTTTTAAAACAAAATGAGTTACAAAATATATGCTTTGATAACACATATTACACTTTTAATTTAATTTTGCTTATTAAAAATCTTTGCTAATTCATACTATAGTGATGTTCAAAATTGAGAGAATTTTCAGATGTGATCAATTATCTCCAGAACTACTGGACTGATTTTAATGAAATCTGATATGTATATACATTCATACATTGTAATATGAATAACTATGCAACAATTATAAAACTCACATATTATCATTCTTAATTCTCATTGAAGTTAGAATTTAAGCAACAGTAGTTGCAGAACACAACATGAAAATAGGTTGATAGGAGATACCCTCTCCTCTTACAGATATACAGACCTCGCAGATTGATTTTATACTTGAAATAAGGCTGTTCATGATTTCTCATGGCAATTGATTCCATTCCTTCATCAATACTGTTTTCATCCCCTTGGTTTCTCTCTGAGAGGAGCTGCAATTGCCCTCCCCAGAATGTCGTGGAGATGCTCTATAGGGTTGAAATCTGGTGATCTGCTTGGTCTATCCAACTAACAAATATCTTCTCTTTCTGGAAATTCATTGACCATAAGAGCTCTAATTTGTTTTGCATTAATATACATTAAGATGAACACTCTGCCGACTGTGGCTTTGAAAAAATAAACATAGGGTTTTAAGACCTCATCTTTATACCTCACATCAGTCACACAGTCAAATATATGGAAAGGTGTGCACCCATTTAACATATTGCCTGACCATACAATTAAACCTGCGCCACCATAATGGGGAATTTCACAGGCATTGAAGGGCAGGTAGCAGGTCCTTGTTTCTCTCTGTTTAAACATAAGGCTGAAAACTGTAGTTAGGCTGAACTGAGATATATCAGTAAAGAGAATGGTCACTCATTGGTCCATACTCTAATCTCTGTGCTCTCTGCACTATGATAAATAGACTCTCCTGTGCATAGAAGTGGAGGAGATGCAAATTGCAAGTCTTCATGCAAACAATCCTCTTTCATGAAGTCAGGAAACAGTCATCTTTGAAACTCGAGTAACTGTGTTATATACAAGTCACAAGAGAGCTGAGATTTGTAGCACTCCTATTATGCCTTTCTAGAATAGACAAATAGCAATCATCTCAGCTGTTGTGCCTCTTATATGACCTTGCCCAGACTTTCTCTCAATAAATTCAGTTTCCTGGAACTTATTCCATAAGTTCAATATAATGTTGGGCATTAAATTGAACTCTTTACAAATCTGGATTTCAGCCTCCTCTCAATTCACCACTTTATTTCATCATATAAACCTTGGTAATTACTCACTATTGCTGTTACAATTTGAATTCAATTGATTTTTGTAGAAAAATACCAAGAAATTTGAAGTGTACTAGCAAACAAAAAGCTGTTTCATAATACATGCCTATAAACTTGTTCCTCTACTGGCTCTGCCAGCAGATATAAGTACGCTTGTGTATTTAACATACATGATTGGCATCTTTGTCTTGAAGTAGTAGTTTTACATTTTGTTCAGTTCTTTTCAAGAACACAATTTGACAATATATACAAATTCTCTTAATTTTGAACACAAGTCTAATACGATAACTAAGAAAATGCTGTTTTTCTTTTGCGCAATATAATAAAATTATGCCATTATTATTTAATTTACAGATTAACTCATTTTGCTAAATATATCTTTTGATTCTATTTTTCATGTTTAAAATGTTGAATACTTATTATGCAAGATTTATAATGTATTTTACTTATTTCAGTTGTATTTACTTTGGTTACTGCTGTGAGTATGAACCTGGCTTGTCTTCGGGCCTCTAAAATTCTTCACGATGATATGCTGAAGCACATCATGCATGCCCCCATGTCTTTCTTTGATACCACTCCTTTGGGTAGAATATTGAACAGATTCTCTAAAGACATTGACACAGCTGATGTTACAATTCGATTTAACATAAGGATGCTGCTGATAATGTCTTTCCGAACTTTGTCTGCCATTCTTATCATATGCTTAGAAACTCCTATTTTCATTGTAGCTTGTATCCCTCTAGCAATTCTCTATTACTTTCTACAGGTAATATATTTTCTAAATAGATGAAAAAGTTGTAGATTAATCCCCAAATATTAATTATTTTACAAATTTTTAAATTTTACTTGTAAAATAGATTTATAGGATCACATGTAATGATCCAAATTAAAGTATGCAAGAACTCTTTTACTTTTAATTTATACCTTAATACTTCAGCTTAAAGTTAAATTTTCATAGATTCTTTTTATAAAATTTGTGTGTAATGATATAGGAATTATTTTTTAATGTTTTTTAAATGGATTTTTGTTCATAATTTTGTTACTTTTCTTGCAACTGCATATTTTTATATTACTGTAATAATTGTGTAATTAATCTTAATTTGCTGGAAAATTTTAAAGTGCTAAATAAGATGATTCAATGAAAATTATGAATTTTTTCTCCATTTTTTTAATATTCTAGTGTTTTCCTTTTTTTTTTTTTTTTTTTTTTTTTTTTTTTTTTTTTTTTTTTTATTTTTTTTTTTTTTTTTTTTTTTTTTTTTTTTTTTTTTTTTTTTTTTTAATTTTAAATGAAAAGTTTAGTTTTCATAGAACATTTCAGTTGCTATATTTATATATTTTTTATATTCAAGCTTTATTAGCTTTAGAATATCATTTTGCTTTCTAGAACTAGGCAATTAAAATTTCATCATTCTTGGTGAATTTTATTTAATATTGGAGCAGCATTTTACTATATTATGCTGTAACTCAATTCATCCTTTTAACAATTTAATTTAATAGTATTCTGCTCAGCTTTAATTCTTGTTTGTTGTAAATTTTTTTGGTTGTAATCCAAACAAATATAATTTATTTCTATCATTTATGACCATTAAAATTTTTTATTTGCAGAAATTCTATATACCCACTTCTCGACAGTTAAAGAGGTTAGAATCAACTACTCGATCACCCGTTTACTCTCATTTCTCAGAAACTGTGACTGGTGCAACATCTATTAGAGCTTATAAAGCTGAGCAGCTATTTATGGACCATTCAAATAATCTTGTAGATACAAATAATGAATCTTATTATCCAAGTCTTGGTGCCAGCAGGTTAGAATTCATTCAAAGAAATAGTTTTTATTAAAATTCTTATGTTTTTAAAAAATTAATAAATGACAGACTGCGCAATAGTTGTAGTGTGAACACAAAATGTTGTAAATCATTATTTTTATAATGTTTTCTATTACTTTTAATACTTATTATTTATAAATATGTTAAAATTTAACAGGTTTTTTTTATTTTTATTTATTTTTTTATTGTTTACTTCTGTACTGTGAAGGAAATATTTTAAAAACAAATTTACTTCAGTAAAAATTGTATGATTTATAGCACCTAATGAGTTTCTTTCAAAAATAAAGAATTATTTATGTTTTTTTTCTTCATTATTTTTTAATAGAGACTTATTCTTATATTTGGATCATTGATCGGACTGTGATTAATAAATGATATTTTCATTCTCAACAGTAAAATAAAAATAAAATGCTGTTTCAAAATGAGAAATCAGAAATATTTATAATTTGTACTATTATAAATATGAGGATATAGTTTTTGTTTGAATTATTTTAAAAATACATTTACAATTCATATATATATATATATATATATATATATATATATATATATATAT
>JAPDSC010154456.1:123518-164816 GCA_026290005.1 Latrodectus geometricus
ATATATATATATATATATATATATATATATATATATATATATATTGTGTGACCAATTCATTATAACCCTTATTTTAAACAAGCCAGTTTGAGATAAAAAGTTACATAACAGTGCATTGTTACTTATATTAAGTCTGCTTATCTTTTTATGGTGTTTCAGAATAAACATAAAAGTTGAAGTCCAAATAGGTAGGATAAAAAATTAAAAGGAGAGATCTATGCTAGAAGATTTGGTGCCAAAATGTCTTAGATGATATTTCTTTGATTTTCTTGTTAATCTATACCTTGAATGTTGAGGAAAAAATAATCTTTAGGCAATAATTATTTTAGTTGAAAAATGTTTGTAAATAAAAAATTGAAAGAAAAGTCTATCAGCAGAAGAATAATAAATAACAGATAAATTCAGTGTGTGTGCCACAAAGGTAGATTTTATAAAATGGACAATAAGATAGATTTTATAAAAGAGGAGTTAGTACTGGAAACTATCTATAGTGATCACAGAA
This sequence comes from Latrodectus geometricus, assembly GCA_026290005.1. NCBI lineage: Eukaryota > Metazoa > Arthropoda > Arachnida > Araneae > Theridiidae > Latrodectus > Latrodectus geometricus. Next base: position 124,021 of record JAPDSC010154456.1, read on the forward strand.
AAAAGGAAAAATGTATATCTGGTAAAATGCATTTTAGTGCAATAGATAAATACAAGTTGAAGACATTGTCTAATGACTTTCATTTCATATTTTATCTGAAAGATGTATAGGATAAAATATAGTATAATCTCAAATTCCTGAACCATTAATATAAAATGATAGCCTTCAGACTGATCATAATATGGGAAATATTTTCTGGAAATACCCACACATTCTTGGTTTTTTGTATCCATGACGCAATTCTAAACTAAGCTTATGTTATATGAGCTTGGGCAAACATCTCAGCCATTTGTTGAATCCATGCCGGGAAAAACATTGATTGTGATCAGAATAAAAAATGAATTGGTTATCATTAAACGATATCTTTAATTTTTTAATACTCTGCATATATTTATTTACTTATAAAATTTTTTGTTATATGAATAATAATTTTTTTGAAAAGAAAATTTTTGTGTTATATCAATAATAAAAGAATGTCACTTTTCAAGTTATATTAATCTAATGTAATTGGTGTACATTTTAATCATATTGAAATTTTCAAAAGGATGACTAATTTAATAGTCATCCTTTTAAACTTTTTATTCTTGTATTTTTATTCTTTCATAAAAAGAACTTGAGCAAATTAGTAAACCAAATAAAATATTTAAATTGTAATTTTCATGTTTTGATCCATCATGAAAATTAATTTAAATATTTTAAATTAAATTAAATTAAATTGGTAGGTTTTATTCTTAGATTAATAATTTAATAGTGCGTGTGGTGTAAATGACTTCATTTTTTTAAACATTGTATTAATAGTGAAGAATTGTGATAACTAAAAATAACAAATGAAAAAACGTTAAATTCACTCATATAACTAAATTTCTCAATGGTGTTTGTCATTGCTATTTTTGACAACTATTTTTTTAACAAGAAAATCAAGTTTTCTTTACTCTTAAGCTAGGTTTGTGTTAAAGAGTAAGTAAATGTGTTATATTTTATTAATTTTGAAATCAAAACTAAAATTCCTAAAATAAATGTTAAATATTGCATGTTATTGTCATTAAACATATAAACAATTTCACAATTGTAAGAAGTTTTGTTCATAATTATTTTGCTGTTAAAAATTGAGTACTAATGAGAAAATTTTTCAGTATTCCCTTATTTAGAAAACTAAAATCTTAACACTTGTTGGAAAATTTATATGTTAAGGACAGTATATGATCACATTAGTTCATTGAAATGAAGTTTGTATAGTAACCATGTTTTTTATGCATAGAATTATGCTTAACTGTTTTTATTTAATAGTGCATATTATATTTAAAATGAAGTTTTAACTATTATAAAATATTTTTAATGGTCACATAGAACAGTTCCTTTTCTTTGGTTTTCTCGATAATTTCTGACTTTAAATATACAACAGAAATAAAATTTACCCACTGATAATTTCCCACTTTTTATTATTAGGTCTGCATTTTTTTTTTTTTTTTTTTTTTTTTTTTTAATTTACTTGGACATATGAATAAATGTACATTTCTTTTTAGGTGGCTAGCAATTCATCTTGAATTTCTGGGATATACCATTGTGTTTTTGGCAGCACTTTTTGCTATATTGGCCCGTGATACTCTAAGCCCTGGTGTTGCTGGTCTGTCTATCAGTTATGCTTTACAAGTAAGCTCATTTTTTAATTTTATATATAAGGAATGATATCTTTTATTTAAAAATATTCATTAATCATGGAAATATCTTTTACTTTTATTGTAAGTTTACAGAACAGCTTTTGTAAGTTAAATAAAATTGTATGAATCTATAATACTTTAATTATTGCTGTAGTGTATGAAAAAATCTTTATTTGTAGAAAAATATATCATGCATTTAATTGGGGCAATTTTTATTCCTTGTAGATGACAGGACAGCTAAACATGCTTGTCAGAGCAACAGCAGATGTTGAAACCAATATAGTTGCTGTGGAAAGATGTCTGGAGTATACTAAAACTCCAGTTGAGGTAAAGAATTTTCTTTAACAATCTTTGGATCTCAATAAATAAATGATAGTTAATTGTTAAAATAGTAAAATTAAAAGTAAAAATTTATGTTAAATTTACAAAATATTTTCTTAAAAGTAATATATTTTGAATACTTTTATTAATAAAGTGTATAAATTTCATGTTTTCTTTGTTAAGACTAATTATACCAGATCTTTATTCATTTAATATTTTTTTTTTTTACTATAAATATTGTTTAATAATTTTGTTCTATAAAAGTAAAAAGGGGCTTTAATCTTAAATCAAGTATGAGATTTATCCCATAGTAAATTTTTAACATTAAATTCTACGTACTGGAAACAATGATAGTTTTATAAAGAATTTTTAAACAAATAATATAATGTTAAAATACTTAATAGATAATCATGAGAAATTTAAACTATAAAACTTAATATTTTAACTTAGTTAAAATAATTTATATTGACTTCTATTTACAAGTATCCCTTATTAAATAAAATTCTAATTTATAACTTAATATGCAATCTCTTTATACCAAGAATAGGAAATAATTTAAATTTTGTGTATTATCCAAAATTTGCGTTTTACCATGTGAATTACTGATTACTTTAATTTTCCAATTAATTATATTAATTTATTTTCATTTATAGGCTCCATGGACAGTTCCAGAAACTAAACCAAAATCATCATGGCCTACTGAGGGAATGATAAAATTTACTGATTATTCTACTCGATATAGAGAAGGGCTGGAATTAGTTCTTAAAGGAATTTCTTGTAATATAAGTCCTAAAGAACGAGTATGTAATATTAATTGGAAGTTTTATATTAACTGTTTTGTTGGAAGAGCAATCATTCACATTTTTTCTACTATTACTCTCCTAAAATAAGCTTGGTACTTGAAAGTATTTACTGAAAATATATTCCATACTGAAATTCCATTGTTTAATGTAACATTAGTATGTTTTAATTATTATAAATAAATAATATATACTCTGTTTATCAACAAATATTTGGCACCCATGTAAATAATGTTAACTATCATACAGACGCACAATAACGTGCAGTCTGAAATTTCAAAAAAAGTATTATCGTCATTATCACAAGAACAATTAAACTGTGCATGACATTTCCAGCAGGCTGTAATACCAAAACTGACAGTGGTCTTCGTAAAATATAAGCAGTCTCTATTGAAATGTGGCCACTTCAGAAAAATCACAAAGTGAGCATTAGAAATCAAAGATGTGTTCTCTTTGTACTCTTAGAAGTCTAGAGTGTATAAAAGACCCACTTCCTACCAATGATCAACATCCATAAAAAGTTTCAACAGCTATTCTGAAATGATGAATATTTTATGTAATGATGACTACGTACTCATTTATCATATTCATGCCACTGTCCATAAGTCTGACCTTAAATCAACTCAGATAGAGTGATGCAAATGATGACTGGACTATAGAACAGTGAAAACAAGTGTTCTGGAATGGTGAATTATATTCAAACAACATTAACACAGATCAATTTCGTCTTTATAATTTGATTGGAAGGATTTGAGTTTGATCTGTGCCAAAAAGACTTCTGCGTCCATTACGTCATCAGTGAAGTTAGGTGATATGATGTAATTTATGAGTAGCTCATGATACTGTCAAAAATACTTGTTTGCAATAATTGTTAAGTAATTGATTATGCTTAAATACCTACCCTACCAAGATTTACCACATCATTCCAGGTGTGAAATAAAACTAGCTTAGAATTTTGTGTACTTCCTATCTTGTGGCAGTTTTGTGGAAAAACTTTTGTTACTTTTAGGACCAGAATTGTAGATTTTATTTTGCAAAGTCTATCATGGCTTATTATGTACAGAATAACCCTTTTTTTTTTTTTTTTTTTTCCTTTTTTAACTAGCTGGTCAAAAATTTGGAGCAATAAGTTAAAGGGTGCACCCACAACCTAAATTAATAGGTGAACTCAGCTGTGAAAATATGTTCATCGTTCTAATAAGATTGCTAGTATTTAAATCCTGAAGGGTTCTGTAATAATCGCTTAGGAAAGTTCTACCCCATAACAATGGAGAATAAATATTGTTTTCCAGGTGTCCAATTACTTATTAATAGATAGTGTATGACCATCATATGAATTGTTCATAATAAAATGTTAGCATTAATAATGAATAGATAATAAATTCCCCACAAATAGTCAAATGTATATTTATGTGTAGAGCATTTTAGCAACCATGCAATTTCTTTTGTTTAATTTATTAATAATTTGTATGCACAATGTTAAAAATGTCAGATTTTCATTGTACAAACAGTTGTTTATCAGTATTAAATAATGTCTGTCACAGTCTGGTGTGGTAATGAAATAACTGACTATTCTGTATTTTTTATTTGCAATTATATTAATCATACTCCTAAAATTTTTTAATTAATCATGACCTTATTTTGGAAAACAAAAAGAGCAGTACATAGTTTCCTCAAAACGGTTTCACTGCTAGAATTACCAGTTGCAAGTAAAATACTTTGTTTCTGTAAGTGAAAACAATACTAATAATCATAAATATTAATTTGCATTTGCTTTGCTCAAAAATTAATGATATAAATGTTATAAATTAAGTAAAATACAACTTATTAACAAAAATAGATAATACATTAATTAGTATACTCCTCTACCAATCAGTGCACTTCTACCATTTGGCTGAGAGTTCCCTGGTACTTTTGTAAATAATTGTGTAGGAAACTGGTTGTTGGTGCACTACTATCAACAATGCTTTCATAGAAGAATATATTGCGAATATGTATTTTTCTTATTTGTATTTAATGGCTTATACAATTCCCATATGTATGTAAAAGAAACAAATTCATGCAAAAAATCTTGTTCACACTGAAGGTTTGTTTGTACATGAAGGCCCAAACTTTTTATAAAAGAATCTGTTTTTAAAAAACAAAAAAAAAAAAAAAAAAAAAAATATTTCATTTGATTTTATACTTTTAGTAAATGTTTAATTACTATAGAAATATTAAGAAATAGTGTCAAATACACTATAAGGCATAATTAATCAAGAACTCACAAATATTATTTAACTATTAAAAAATTATTTTGAATTTTTTACTCGGCTTCTGTAAAATCACTTTTATTTCTTGTTAATTAAACTCAGTTAATTTTAAACAAATCTATTATCATTTAATGAACATTTATGCCTTTAATTTTTTACATCTTTGTTTAATATGATTTATATTTTTATTTTTGCTTAATTGAATTCATACAAACATTGTATTCACTACCTCTGATCTGATAGCCTACTATAATTTTCCGATATTTATTTTTAGTGTGGTATTGTTGGCCGTACTGGTGCAGGAAAATCCTCTCTTACGTTAGCTTTATTTCGCATTGTAGAAGCAGCAGGTGGAAAAATTTTGATTGATGGCATTGAAATTGGAAAATTGGGTTTGCATGATTTACGCTCTAAACTGACAATCATTCCCCAAGTAAGTAAATATTTAAAATATTTTGTTAACGTGTGACTTATTACAAAAGTTAATAAACTGTTGTTGATATTCACAAATTTGATTATATAAAAGCTCTTTTCTCTATGAAAAAATGTTTTAATTATTAAAACCAATTGCACTAAATAAAGCTTATTGTTCTTGTAAATATAAATAGTGCTTGTTTTATTTGTAATAATGCAAATGTTTTCTTATTAAATAAATATTTGATGCATTACATTTTAATTTAAATTATAATTTAATTATAATTAATAATAATTTAAATAAGTATGGTTATTCTCTGGAAAAATACTCCCATTACTTTGAACTCCTTGGATAATATGACACTTCTACCTGAAACAGATAATACATCAAAAGCAGTTAAAAACACAAAGCTTCTTTTAATTTTGTAAAAATAGAAAATCTTAAAATCTCTTTTATCTTATAAAATAGAAAAATTTCTATGTTAAACTGACTACAAAATCTATAAATAAAATTAAGAGTACAAATTTGTTTTTATTTATTAATTCATTAACATCATTAATATTCTGATTTTTGAAGTGCAGAAAATGTTCTGTGCTTATTTTGTTTAAACAATATTTTTGCTATGTATAGCTACCATTTATAATTTATATGTATTATCAGTGATTGTTTCTGAAAGAATTTATGAAAAGCTTTTTAAAAAGTTATACATCTTGAATTTTTCAAGTATCAAAAGTATGTGCATAAAAAAATTAATGAAATCGCCTAATTTTTTAATGTTATAAATTTCTAAAGCAGGTATATTAATGCAAATATTTTACTGGTGATGGATTTATTTTGTACAGTATATGCTGTAATAAATTTATATGTATGATTTATGATATATATATTATTTTTTATTATTTCAGTTATGAATTGTTTTACTAAAATGGGGTTAACTTGTATTGTTTGCGTAATTTTTCAGGATCCAGTTCTTTTTACTGGCACTATACGAACGAATCTTGATCCATTTGGTACGTATAGTGATGAAGCTTTGTGGTTAGCTTTAGAACAATCACATTTAAGTGATTTTGTTAAATCTTTAGAAAAAGGGTTAGAACATGAAGTGTCTGAAGGTGGCGAAAATCTAAGGTAAGATTCTTCATGTTGTACTAGTTGTAAATTCTATTACAAGTCTGTTATCTGACCGAAGACACATTTGTCAAATGAATAAGATTATTATTAATTTAGTTTAATTTGAAACTCTTATAATTTTTACTTAACAATTCAACTACTTTATATAAAAACATGAATAAAAAATGTGTTACTAATAATGTCTCAGTATTTGATAGATATTGCCAAAAATATAGTAAATTTAACATGTTTAAAGATTTATTGTTGAATATAATTTGTTTTTAGTGTTTTTCATAAATATTATCATTTGTTTGTTTTTAGTGTTGGTCAAAGGCAATTAGTTTGTTTGGCAAGAGCATTGCTTAGAAAGAGCAGAGTTCTTGTTCTTGATGAAGCAACGGCAGCGGTAGATGTAGAAACTGATGAGCTTATCCAGTCAACTATTCGTACAAAATTTACTGATTGTACAGTTTTAACCATAGCACACAGACTGAATACTATCATGGATTATGACAAGTAAGTTTTTGATTATGGATTTTAATTTTATCGATTGAATTGTTATGTTTTGTATCTTGGTGTCCATTTTTATGTAATATATATTATGCTGATGATGTTAACAAGATAGTGTGAACAAAAAGCATCAATCATTTAAACATGAACATCAATTTTATTATCAGATTATTTTAGATAATCTGCTAATAAAAATGTGAATATTTGGTAAGAAAATATGTTTCTATTTAAGGATGGTAAAAATTACTAAGATTCCCTGAAATTTAAATAATAGTTGAGAATAAATGTTGTTTTTTCAAACTGAAATAGATTTATAATTCTCCTGAATTTTAAATATTTTATGTATTGGGATAATTGGAAAAGTGTTTTGTAATTCACATGCACAATTGCTTAAGATCAACTGTTTATCCTGATTAATATTAAAAATTGTATTAAATAAAAATAATTTAAATTCACTTTTAAATAACAGCCAATGAAAATTAATAAAATTTGCATTAATTAAACTAAAATATATTTATTTAATCCAATAAAATTTCATCTATTAAATAATTATTCTTCTCAAGATTTTAGTGTGTGAGTCATTAATATTTGAAAAATATATGTATTTGTTCAACATCTTTTTTTTATTAAACTGCATTTTTTTTAATTAAATATTTAGACAAAAATTATTCAATGTCTACTTTATACAAAACATATGCAAAATGAAATTCATTTCTTACATTCATTTTATTCATGACAAAACAAGCAAAATAATCTTTGTTTTTCTGTTTCAAAATATTTTTATAAATACATTTTTTGAATGTAAAAATGCCTTTTCTGTTTTCTGCTTTTAATCCATTCATTTTCTTTTTTTACCAGTGATTACTACTCTTCATTATTTTTTTCATTGTTTGATATCTGAAAAGGTTTTTTTTTCATTCTTATTCATTATGTTCTCATCATTTAGTTATCTGATACTTATTATGAACAAATTACATCTGATTCTTCCATACTCAAACTGATAAACCACTAATGTTAACACCACCATGTTTTCCTTTGTTCATATTTTTTTAAATAAAAAATAAAGGCTAAAAAATTCCTAAAACAATTTCAAAAGTTCTCTTTCTCCACCCTCTCTGTATAAAGAGGAAGTGATTATACTTTAAATAAATTGGAATAAACAAGTAAGTTTTTCCAAATTTATGAATACTTCCTCACTTTATTTATATCCTGAAACTAATTACTTTTCTGAAAACTTAAGTGTTAGCCAGTTCTTAAGATCTTTTCGGTACTTTTGCATATTTTATAATAAAAAATAAAATAATAAAAAAAGGTATATTTGATTTATGAAATGCTAATTGAAGATTTCCATCTAAAGTGAGGTTCATACCTATACTAGAGATATTTGCAATTTCGCCATTTTTGATTTTTAATTCTTTCTTATTTAACGTTTCAGTAGTCATGAATTAACTATCTTTTGTAAATTATTAAAGCCTCTCATTCTTTGCCTTTTGTCTGCAACTTTTCTCTAAATTAAACTAAATTTTCAGATTAAAAATAAATATAGTATATATCAGACAAAGAACTAACCTACAATTATTTCATAAATTTATAAGTTTATTTATATAGTTTTGTGTTTTTATTTGTTAAATGGTGTTTGATTTTTAATTCTGTAAAGTAAAACTTGTTTATTTTATAATTAGAATTTTTTTTACTTAATTCGCATTAACTTTCTCCAGTTTAATCATGCAGATTTAATCATCTGTTTTTTCTTTTAAAAATATATATATTACAAATAATTATTAAAACTACAAAATTTTGTCATTTTAATTAATCTGTACCTTTCATTCTTCATTAAATTATTTCTGTTCTTAAGTAAATTCTGTATTTTTTGCTTAACAAACATTGGCTTGTACAATTTGATTCGAAAATCATGTGGTCAAATTTTGGTGTGCTTATAATAATATCAATTTTGTTTCTTATGTTCTTATGAAATACATTTGATTCCTGATTATTTTATGATTAAGGGAAATCTTTATTTTAATAGCATTTAATGATGTCGAAATAAGATGTCATATATATATTTTTTGTAAAACCATATTTATTTTTGCAGGGTCATGGTATTGGATAAAGGCGAGATAGTAGAAATGGACTCTCCAGAAAATCTCCTCAAAAATGAAAATTCTATCTTTTACTCAATGGCAAAAGATGCTGGTCTTATTTAAATCTGTATTAACTGTTACAAACTACTATAAGACTATGAATTCAAGAAATGCACTGTCATGCAGTTATTTTTGTACACAAGTCTTTGAGACTTGACAGTTCTGAAGATAGTGCATTTCCCTTTCAGTTTCATTAGAAATTATCCATACATTTGAAACAAAAGCAATCATAATTCAAAAAATATTATTTATACGTTTTTGTCATAAAATTACTACAAAGCATATGTAGTGAAGGATAATTTGCTGGATTGAAAATGTTCCATATTTATAAACAATTCGGTCTCTCTTGATGTTATATTGGCATCAATATTTTGAAATCCGGAATTTGAATTTGAAGTGTGACAGATTCTTCCAATTTGTGGATGTGTCCTGAAAAAAAGTATTATATGCATCTCATTTTTATAAACTTTCCTTTATCGGAATGTTAAATTATGACTCCTTTATTTTTTAAAGAAATTTTTTTATTTTAATTTATTTGTGTTCTTAAAAATAAATTTGAAAATTTCCTTCCAGAAAAATAATTTTTTAATAATAAATTGAAACTAAAAAAGAGAAAAGTTCATTTTTGTTTAATGTGCTTAAATATACATTTTGATATAATGTTGTTTATGTTTGTTAGTTATTTTTTTTACAGATTTATATTAAAAATTATGCCTCATATTACCTGATTTTTTATTTTTTGTCTTGCTTTTACTAGTGAGTCTTTTTTTTTTTTTTTTTGTAATTTAGTTTTTAAGTTTGTACATTAAATTCATTTATTATTATTTTTGATACTTTAATTTTTTTTAGCATGCTTTGTTAGAATTCCTTTCTCTACTTAGTAACATCCTCAAAAGAAATCTGGCAATTACAACATTTAGATTCAATGAATTAATTATTTTCTCCTTTCTGATTTTAAAATTTTAATTTTCTTTTCAATTTAAAAGCTTCTGGAAATTTGAATACAATTTTGTTTATATATTTTAACTTCATCTTTGATATAAAGATCAGTTTTTTCATATTACCCATCAGATAAAAATTGGGAGTCTACTGTTAGAAGCTGACTTCATATAGATTTTAAGAGTAATATGTCTAGTTATTTTTATATCCAAAAATATTATAAGTTTATATTGCAAAGAAATATTATTTATTTGTTTCAGTTATATCTTGAATTTTTTCAAATAAAATATTTTTAGAAAGCATTTTAATGATCTAATTACTATCTTATTATAATTATGTGAAATAGTTTACATCAAAAATAGTTATATAATTTTGATCTCATCAAAAAAATTTTCCTGTAGCTAAAAATAAGTATTGATATCTAAAAATATTAAAATTTTCATCACTTGCTTATAGAATCTATTTTTATAATGCAATATTTTCTTTAATCTACAATTTATTCTACAATTCCTGAAACATTATCTTTTAAAAGTGCTTGTGCATATTTATTTGCGCCAAACATTTAATTATATAAGAACTTGCCTTATTTACGGTGCCTACTTCTTAAAGCTCAATGAACTTTCTCAATTTAATATATAAACTGTCTTTTATAATGTACTCCATAAAGTGTTTTCTGTCTTGTAAATATACAAAAAAAATTTTTTGAATATTTGTTATTTTCTGTAGATGTTATAAATTAAAAAAAATGTTTCATAGTGTACAAAGTGTTTCATAATGTTCAATTGTTATGGAATTAATTGATCTTTCAAATATTTTTCATTTAAAAGTTGTTATTTTTTGTCATATACTATAGTATTGTTTTGTGAATATTTATGAGATCTGTATATTTTTAATTCCATCCATACATTTTTTTTTCTGGGCTGATGAGTTTGGAAGAATAATTCAGTATTTGTATTGTGATCTTTTGATGAAGTCAAATAAAGTTAAAAACAACAAATTTTTGAGTAATTTGTTCACATTTCCCTTACAAATTCTTTATATTTTGTTGGTTGGCTTTCTACACAAACTTTTAAAAATTTGAAGCATTTAAATTATTATATATATGTTAATAAAAACTGAAAATTTGAATAAGAAATAAAAAACTGATATTTGTTTAATGAAATGAAATAAACTGAATATTTCATTTATTCAGAATTATAAATATTTCGAAAAAAAGGAAACGTTATTGTAAAAAATTTTATTGGTAAAATTATTAGAACTTATATTAATTGTAATTGGCATTTTCTCCTCTTTTCACTAAGAAAACACTACAGTGAGTACTAATATTGTTAACTTTTAATAATTATTTTAATAACTGTTGGGTAAATAAAACACTTGTTAATAAACTGAAACAAATGTCATAAGGTTAATAAAGAAGAAAAAACTTCATTTCCTAAAGGATTCAAAATTTGTATTGCATCATAAAACATTATTTGAATGAGAAGTATTTCCTGGTTAAAATTTCCTTACAAGAAAATTGATGCAGCATCAATACAATATTTAAATCATAGACACAATTGTTTATTTTTAAAAAATGTCTTTTATTAACATTATGATTGTTACTACAAATATCTTATCAAGAAAGGAGTAAGTAGCAAAGATATTTACTTATTTTCTGTTGTAAGAATGAAATTTCAAGTGTCAAAAAAATGACAATTTCATCATATGTCAATTAGATCATCTTACAATTAAAAGCTAATGTAACGATTTTTTAAATGCATTCTGCCTTACTGGATGACTTTTCATAGACAGTATGCCATATTCAGCTCATTTTGATGTACTAAACTATCAAGAATGCATCCATAAAGCTGTCAGAAGAATTTATCATCTAAATATCTGCCACACGGTCTCTATCTCCCAGTTTCGTTGGTCTGCCGACTCGGGGGCACATTCCGTCAATCACAGGCCACTGTCGATTTTAGGTACTTCAGATCGCTAAATATGATCCTTAAGAATCGCCACATTTGTGATACCCGATAATTATACCTTTCTCGAAATCAGAGAGCTTCGAATTGCGCGGTATCTTGCATGCGACCAATGCCAATGCTGTTTCCTACACGATATATACCGTCGGAGGACGTGAGTACCTCAGAACCACTGGGTATAATATCACAGGGGTGGGCAAGTCGGGCCCCTGCCCGGGGCAGCAAATTGGCCCTAAAATTATATTAATTAAATATAATGAATTAAGTCAAAGAATACAGTACTCTAAAACGATTGACAGTCATTCACAAAGACTTATTACCGCACAAATAAATTATTGGGGCGAGGTGCTTCTACGAATTGTTTCAACAATAAAAATGCTTGCTCCAAACTGCTTAGCCCTCCGAGGTACAAGTGACAAACTTTACGATTTCGGTAACGGTAATTTTTTACAAATTATTCAATTACTTGCTCAGTTTGATCCAGTAATGGAAGAGCATATCTGCTGAGTGCTTAAAAAAGAAGAAGCTAAAGTGCACTATCTCGGAAAAGAAATTCAAAATGAATTGATTATTCTTTTAGCTGAAAATATAACATCTCATATTATTACTGATATTAAAAAAGCTAAATATTATTCAAAAATTCTAGATTGCACTCCTGATATCAGCAAGATCGAGCAAATGACAATTTTAGTAAGGTATGTATCCATTGACAAGTCCAATCCCAAGGAGGTTTCCATTAAAATTAATGAAAGCTTTCTTCCGGTTGAAAGATCGACTGGATATGAATTTTCAGCTCTAATTCTTAAAAGAATTGAAACATTGGGATTGAATTTGCAGGATATGAGGGGACAGGCTTAAGATAATGGGGCCAACATGAGAGGCAGTAAATCGGGAGTACAATCTATAATAAATGCGTTAAATCCAAGAGCATTTTACCTTCCATTTAGCACCCGCTCATTAAACTTGGTAGTTAATGACAAGGCAAAAGTATCCTTCGAAGTCGCCAATTTTTTTAATATAGTCCAAAAAATATATCTGTTTTTTTCCTCATCAACTTTTCGATGGACCATATTATTAAAATATGTTTTCGGACTTACTTTGAAACCTCTCTCGTTGGGAAAGCCGAATAGATGCATTAAAACCACTAAGATATCAATTAGGAGGGATATACGATGCTTTACTTGCTGTTTGTAATAACTCGGAGGTTGACAACTCTATAAGAGTTGAGGCATCTGGACTATTAAGTTGTGTTAAACAATTTAAATTCTTATGCTGCATTGTAATTTGGTTTAAAATCTTAAATTGTATCAATCCTATAAGTAAGCTCTTTGCAGACAAAAGACTATGATTTACCATCTGCTATGGAGCTCTTGAAAAATTGTAAAGATTTTTTCAAGCATCTTAGATCGGACAGAGCCTTTAATGAAATGCTTTGCGATGCCCGAGAACTTGCAGACGAAATTGACATATCTGCTAATTTTGAGCTCACCCAGCCACGTCATAGATTTCGAAGAAGGAATGTTAATTTCGACTATGAGGCAAACGATGATCCAATAGAAGATCCTGCTTTGAAATATAAGGCAGAATTTTATTTTTTTACATTAGATAAAGCTATCAATGCACTCTAATCCAGGTTTGATTTGATCAGTACCCACAGCAACTATTTCCAATTTTTATACAATATTTCTGATTTAAAAGATATTCCTCAAAACGACATATAAAGTATTGTAAAGATTTAGAAACAGTGTTGACTGATGGAAATTCATCCGATATAAACGTGCTTGACTTGGCAGAAGAGATAGTAGCTGTTTTGGGTTTGCTAAACAAAAAAGAAAGTCCAGTTGAGATTTCAAAATTCATATCGAACCTGGATTTTGCTCTCAATCTTGGTATAGTTTTAAGAATATTGCTGACTCTCCCAATAAGTGTGGCAAGTCGAGAAAGGAGTTTCTCCAAATTAAAATTAATTAAAAAATTTTTACGCTCCACAACTACCGAGGATCGACTAAACGGCTTAACAACAATAGCTATCGAACATGACCTGGCTGAAAAAGTTAATGTTAAAGAAATTATAAAACAATTTTCAGAATTAAAAGTGAGAAAAAAAACAGTTTTAATTTCAACTCTCGGATTAAATGTATTTTTAATATGTAATAAAGTTTTAATATTTAATGGTTTTATAATTTGATTGACTTTTTTTTAAATATCTGTTCTGTATTTTATAATTATGCACCAGAAATGACTCTTTCCTTTTTTTCTACGCAACATTAATTTTAGTTTAGTGCCAAAAACATAAATAAATAAATTAGTATTTTTTTGCTAATCAAAACTTCAACATTGCTGATGATTGCAATTTTTTTACTCGCTTTATTTTACCATTAATCGTGGAAAGGGTTTAGGTTATCTCTTAATTTTTGTTATAAGGGGGCGGCATTTTACCTCTTTGCCCGGGGAGGCGAAGCTGCTAGCGCCGGCCCTGAATATCATTATTTGCAAAGGTTCCCAAATACTTATTGATAGACAGTGTATTATAGGCTTCATTATACCTAGAAATTTTCAGGCTGTAAACTTCAGCTTATTTTGCAAAATATTATTAAGAAAACAAAATATATATTTGTTGCTTAATATTAAATAATATACATATAAGTTATATTAATAAACACATTCAGTGAAAGAAACTTGCTAAAATTGGGTGAAAATTTTAAGTAAAACGCATATTAGACACATCACACTTTATATAATTCCATGTTTCGTTTTCCGTGGATTGCTTTTTTTTAATAACTCGTCAGTCTACCAGGACTTGTACAATCGAAACTATTATACGAACTTCAGTTAATCGAACACTAACTAAATACCAATTCTTAAATTAATTTAAATTCTTGCTTTTTAACTCTACATAATTATTAGTTTTCGTCACTTCATCTTTACACAAAAAAGTATCATTTAATAAAAAAAATATTAAAAGCAGTACAATTTTGTTATCTATTGTATAAGTTACAAAACAATGAATAAAAATAATCACGGGTAAAAAATCTCTTAAAATAATTTGGTAAAATTACAATAGAGTAAATTATTATAACCGCGACCTTCAATTAGTGTCATTTAGGGCTATAATTAGAGTAAAAAAATTAACAACACTTGACTAAAGGTGTGTGTGTGTAGTCGAATTTTGAGATTGCTGTAGCCATCAGCGTTGTCAATGGTACTGCCATATTTGGCGATATTTCGTTTGCGCCCAGTTAATGGAAAAAATACCTATATTTTTATTAAACATAATTTTATTGTAATTTTTATTTATTTTATTAACAATATATTTTAAGTAATTCGAAATTTTACAAAAATTTTGAAATTATTATTTGTTTTAAATTGCGTTTTAATATATATGTGACTTATGAAAATTTGTAAAACATTATAGAAAAAAATTTGTGTACTTACGTATATAGCTTTTAAAAAAATATAAAATACCGCATTCTGGCTATCTTTGGCTTTAGATGTGTCTTCTACAGATATGTTATTCATAAAATGTATTAAAAAAATACAAGTAAGCCCCCAAAGTAACGGTATAATATTTTTGAAGTACGAAAAATATTATAAAATAATATTCAAATTAATAATCTTAGTAAATAATCACCAAAGTAGTCAATGTAATTTTTCCCTACTTTCTTTAACCTTAATTACATAATTAATTTATCTTATTTAATTTTGTTTTACATATAAAATAACATTATTAAACCCAGTTTTAAAGTTGTAGAAACACATTTACAACAATATTAAATTCATCGATATTTCAAAAAAAGAAAGTTCGAAAGTAATATCACTTTAATGGTATATATTTGTGTAAGTTAATTTTTTTGTAAATTAAATAATCTATCAAAATAGCTATTGTATTGATTGATTTCTTATAGAATAATATTTTACAATAATTGTATAAATATATATACCATATTTTGAAAATGGTATATATTTATATTGGTTATATGTTTGTATACACTTAATGAGCTGACAAAATATAATGCGTTCCTTTTTATTTTCCACCATTAATCACATAATACTTGTATAAATGCATATATATTTCATTTTGAAAATGGTAAATATTCATATAAGTTCATTTTTCTATTAATTTAATGAGCTAGTGATTTCTATACAACGTTCCCCGATTTTTCACAATTAATAATCTTACATAAGTTCTCATGGCGTTCAAAATGAAAAATTATTGTATTCGAAAGAATATTATTTAACAAGTCTTCTTCGAGTTGAACGACCCGCTAAAGTTTATTTATCCTTTTCCAGGAAAAGCACACAGCTTTCGAGAGCCAATGCCAAGTGCTCCCATTTTACTTGCAAAGAGACCTTTGTGATAAAGAATTCGTATTTGCATTCCTCCTTCCCAGAAGAAGACAAAGTGCTTCTCAAGTTTCCCTGTTTTATTTTTATTTGTCGTCAGAGCGTTATCCAAACACTCTTCCCTGAGAACGAGGAAGTTATGAATGAGACGATGTGAGTGACGATTACGTCAGAAATGCTTCTTGCTATTTTCATGGAATTGATATAATATGTGTATAAAATACCCTGGTTATTTTTCGAAAAAAGTGGGATTTGGGAAAATAAACTCGTGATTTGCTATTTAATTTTATTTATTTGTTTAGATTAGTTAAAGATGTTGTTTTGCCACATGAAGCAAAATCATTAAAATTTAACGCAGCTTTTTTTTTTTTTTTTTCTTTTTTTTTTTTTTAAATTGAACGTTACGTTACAAAATTCATCTAACTAACTCACATATAAATAAATAAAAATTAATCGATTCCCTGTATTAAAGTATTTACCACCATTCTGGAAATGGAAAAAGATTTTACCAGCAAACTATCAAAATAAATGCACTCAACGCGATTTATACATTTTTTTTCTTCAAAATGAATGAATAAATAAAAAGTCCAGGTTTGATTTTGCCGACTTGAGGTAACTTTGTGAAAACGATGGCTTTCTATCTATGCCTACTGTGGATTCTTTACCAGTTGCCAACTCAACAACAAAACTCTAAAAGTTTGGATGATGCGGGCGATAGAATTAGCACTTCTCTACAAGACATGCTTAAATAGGTTTCCCACTTTCGGACTGCACATCTGGAATGGATTCCCTCACGTGTCGATATCTATGGAAATGAGGTTGCAGATAAACTGGCTAAAGGTGGTTCAAAAGCCCCGGTCCCTGCCCCTATCAAGATGTTTTACAAAAACTCTGCAATCAGGAAGAACTTTAAAAAGATTAGATGTCCAATCCCTCCAATAAAAGAATGGTACACAAGAACTAGCCCTGGTGGTTCTCCAGACATCACTTACAACAGAAAAGATCAGACTGCTTTTTTCAAGTTTGCCATTTTATTTCTATAGGGGCCAGAAGATTTTTCCAATATGCAACAAGTGCACCTTAGAAAATACTTCCCCGGAACACATTTTGGACTGTCTTCATCTCTCCCTCGATGACTTAATTAGAAATCCATGACTGTTTTTCGACTTTTTGAGGGTTAATAATCTCATTGACCTTGCCTAGCAGTCGCTAGACATGGAGGATATGAAAGAACAACAATAATTCTTTGCCCCAATAAAATTTCAAACAGCTTTTATTTAATGGCATTTTGAAATTACGATTTTATTTATGACTACAGGTTGTATTCGTTATCTTTCATGGGCCATAGTTTCTAAGATAAATGTTTACCTAGCTTTCAGCGAAAAATCGCGACATGGGAAAATAACGGTATATACTATTTACTTAGTTTTGATCAAATTCCTTTTAGTTTCTAAAATATTAAATTCAGAATTCCTGTGTTCTAATGAGTTTCTTATTGGCGTGGTATTTTGGAAAACGTAAGTAAAATGGGGAAATGCGCAAAATAAATATTTTTTCTAAATAGAAAAAATGGTAAATACTGCGTACAAATTACTGAAATGTAGAACGAAGAGGTGATCGCGTTGTGTTATTAATGAAATTAAAAGCGCCACCTATTATCACACTTGTCTTGAGTTTAAATGTTTTTCAATGGCAACATTCTAAAATAAATGATAAAAGTTTGTTCTAAAAATATTTTTGTTGTTGTTAAAAGAAAATAAAAAAGTTTAAAGAAAATGATTTGAATTCATTTTGTCAAAGGCAACAATTGGCGACATATTGGGTGGATTTATCTTAAGATGAAACAATCTGATGTCATAAACATTCCGATATATTAAATATTGAAATCGGAATTTCTTCCATGCACGTGTAGCAATGCATTTCCTATCAGCAAAGTATTGAAAGAGCTGTAAATGCAACGAGCAAAAAATAATAATTTTTCAAAAATCGAAAAAAATAGAAATTATTTAAAAAAAAATTATGTGTGAACATTAAAAGAAGAAGCGATAATATGCTGCAAATATTTCTTCCTTATTCCTTGTGGTTATACATAGATAAAGATTTCAAAAGCAAAAAACAACGACTTGTTTTTTCATTGAATCTAGAAGAGTTCCAGAAAAAAACGTTATGTGGCCTATATTAATTTCATTGCGGTACATGATGTTTATATCAGGATTGTTTCAAAATTCATTATTATATTACAAAAACTGAGTACCAGGCCTATTTGGGAACTAAACACTAGAGGTTTTGAGTTAGTCTGACTATTTAAGCCCTTGGTCAAGTAAATAGATATGTACATTGTAATCCTGGGTCTTATAAGTGTTATCGTGGCACTGAGTTTAATTTATTATTAAAACTTCGAAATGAACTTTTATTTTAATTTATCCTGAGACCGATATTCTGGCTTGAGACCGACTTCATTTCCTGGAACTGTACTCAATTCAAACTGAAACCAAAATACAGCGAAGAAACAGAATAACAATTTTTTAGATTCCTACAGTAAGTTCACACTCTCTCGATACGTATCTTGTTCATATTTTAAATTAATAATAAAAATTTTTTTTATTCATCTACTCAAGTTCAAATATATTTTTAAACTTGTAGTGGATGACTCTTCAAATATTGATTAAATATTGACAGTTTCTTCAAATATTGATTAATTAAATTTAAAAATTAAATTTAAAATTAATTTAATGTAATTAATTAATTTTAATTTCATATGGGAGAAAAATAAACATGTGTATGGCGCCATCTGTTAGGATCCTTAGTTACCATCCAGGCTGAGATTTACTGTACGGTAACTATTGACGCGATTTTCCACATTTGGCGATAAATAACATTTTTTGGCAACCCAACTAAGCAGATCCGACCGCAGATGAGGGATTCCAACCAATCAGACAATATTGTTCAATATTCTGTTTATTTTTAGACCTTGCTTTTGCAAAATGGCGAGATTTTTGGTAACTCTTTGAAAAAGTCGCCAATAGTGACCGTACAGTAAATCTTTACCACTAACCGTATCTTTATATTTCTTACATTCTTAAATTTATTCACATTTGTCATCTTGTAAATGACTTTATTATTTCCTTTGAAAACTCAACATCGTGGTTTTGAAATCAGAGAGAGAATTTTTTCTAACTTAAAAAATGAAAATTATCTATAAAGATCTTCTTTGCAATGTAGTGAAAAGAAATTTTATCTTGCAATGGCAAGGTTGATAGAACGTTGGCGTAGCATCTTCATGTTTCCGGATCGAATCTCGAGGTATCATTTTACATGGAGGACATTGCGACCCACAACATATCGAACTCATAACCTCCCGATAATGAGAACGAAACTGCTAACCAGTCAGACCACTGCAGCCTCTTATAACAAATATTCAAACAATGATATTAAATTTATGAATTCGAAGAGTCATGTTGTGCCTTCTTTTCCAGATATATTTTCGAACAGCAGCTTCCGTAAATAATTGGATTCCGAATGTAAAGTACAGCTATTTGAAATTCATGAAAGTTTTTGCCAGAAAACAAAAGAAACAACAGCTACGCTCGCCTAACATTTCATTTTTTTCCCTTTCCTTTACGAATTCTTTATAGAAAACAAAGTATGTATTTCGGAAGTAATCACCCAAGTCTTATATACTCTTCTTGATCGAAGAACAGGGCGCTGGGATTTATTTTTCAGTCTCGGGGTTTTGAATCTGGCAACAGCTTATTGAAGGGATCGCAATGGTGGAAAGAAACGGAAAAAATAATTTGATATCTTTGTTTTTTGTGCTGAAATAAAATCTTATTGTTGTGATTTGTTTTTTAACTGAAGTATATTTTGGGAGATACTTCTTTAAATGATGTTGCGATTAATTTTTTTGCTATTTTCAAACTATATTTAAAAGATTAAATTGAATTCTTGAGGAATAAAATAGTTTGAATTCATAATTAGATTATTTTCAGTAAATTGCAATTATTTCTACTCAATTAATGATGCAGTATGATAAATCCTAGTAAAATCTTGAATCAATATCTGGATTAAATATTTTATTGATTAAAAATACCATTAATTTGTTCTTTGAAAACTAATAAATTATATATATATATTTTATCTACTATAAATAACTCTTATATTTTAGTTTTATGGCTTGTTTTTATTCATGTCTTGAATAAATAATCATCGCTTAATCATTATTAATAATTGTAATCATGTGTAACGATTATCTTCTCTTTTGTTTATTATATATTAATTATTAAAAAAATGTATTTAACATATTCTTCTTTAGATTTGTATTTAAAAGCTTAAAATTGTTTTGTTTTGATAAAGTGTAGTTGATAGTTTTACAGCCTAAGGCTAATTAATTGCTTTATTTGTATTTATGCATTGGACCGCTTACCGGCTTAAAATTGTTGTTCGGGATGACTCTTCATTTTTTCTAATGGACCGTATTCACATGTATCAAAAGAAAAAAACAAAGAAATTTCCCACGCCGAAAGATGACCATGCAGAAGGATACCATTGTTTAGCAGTGTCTGGATTGAATCCGAGGCTATTCCTTTGAGTTTAACCTTTTAGAAATGACCAATAATCATTCATGATTTATATAAAGATTAGTGTGCATTTCTAACTGCTACAAACATTACACCCAAGGTGGGAATCAAACTTGTAAGTTGTTGAGCAGAAGACTAGTGTATTCACTATTCTACCTGTTTGGTATATTTTAGTTTAGTTTTTAAATAAATTTACTAAATATTAATTAAAAATTTTTTAATTTTAATAATTAAATATTATTTAAATTTCATAATTAAATATTTTAATAAACAATTATATTTTATTACACAAAACAATTGCATTGACAAATATATTGAACAGTGCATTAAATGTTCATTAAACTATCTATAATTTTCTTTGAATTCATGAAATCTGGAACAATTATGCATTTCGGAAGTAATTTATTACATTTTTCAATGAGCAATATTTAAAGAAAATGAATTTGCTTTGCCGTAATTAACTTTATGTTAGGAAACTTACTTTCTTAATGTATCTGTGTGATTTAAGTACTATTACTACCATGAAATAATTTTATTGCTCAAGTTCGTTCACTTAAAAAAATATTAGATTTCGAAAAATTCTTATCAGATGACAAAAGGATGTAATATACTTTTCAAAATATTACGTGACAATAATTTCAAGACTGAAAACACAAAAAATTGTTCTTTTTAGAGGAAATTTAAGTTAAAAGAAACATAGTTATGTATTTTTATATTCTATACATCATTTTATAAAAGTCAGAATTTATAAGTTTCTCGGGAATAATATAATTTTTGTTATATTTTAAATAATTTATTTTGCAAAAATAAAAACTCTCTGCAATATATTTTCTCTAGAAACATTGTAATGTTGTTTTTCTATGCACAGATATTAACATTTTTGGGTGAAACTACCATTTCATATTCTTTGATACTATTTCTTAGTATGTAAAATAATTTTTCCTTAAACAAATGAAGTAGAATAAATTGTAATTAAAAATCATACTTAAGTAATTATTATTTAATTTTTGTTAAAAATTATCATTTACGCATTTCTTTTCTAAAACAAAGCAAATTTACTAACTTATAAATTGTGATGCAATTACAATTTATGAATTGTAAGAAAATCAAACAAAAGTAACAATTTGACAGTCTGAGTTTATTGTACTACAATTTAATGTCCCCCACATGGACTTTCAAGATATATTTCATAGACAAGGGACCATAATCGCGTGTTGCAGCTGAGGAGCATAGAAAACGCTCAAGCACCCACTCCAACAGATTATTTGCCGTTGTTCAACAGTGGCTGGATTTGAACTCGGGAACTCGTGCTTCGAAAAGCTAGGCCTAGCTTATCACTAGGCCCCAGGAGGCCAAATAGTGACTATATTAAATAAAATTTGAAATAATAATAACTATTTATGAATAGTTTTTATAATATTCTCTCTTATTGACCCCTGCCAAATTATGCTCACTAAAAGCCTAATAGAGAAAAATCATCGGATAAATTCTAAAAACACTCTCTGAAAATAAGTTTTAAATACTGAAAAAAGTAAATAGCAATGAGAATCCATGCCGTTCTTTAGGTGTTCCTATCTAAAGAACGCTCAAAAATTACCTGCTGTACTGCACACGCGATGCAGCTAATGATTGAAATAGAATGGAAAGAAGAATTAACTTATAAAGATTAAAAAAGATATTAAGAAGAAAGTAATTATAAAACGTTCTCAAAAGTTATTGGCGAACAACACTCCAGCGTGCAAAGTATTTAAATGGAGTGTGCAGAGCTTATTTTAATATAATGTTTCCATAACTATGACAAAACTAAAAAAATCATGATATTTTTAAAAAGATTTGAGAATAATTTCATGAAAAGATTCAGATATATACTAATTTGTTTTTATTCAAAAGATAATCTTAATTTTAATAAATAGGATTTTTTCCGAAATTGAAAGAAAGATTTTTCTTTCAAGATATTTGTCGAATGATATTTAAATAACTAAGTGTTTTTTATTACTTTTCACCGTAACTAACTATATCTTTTCTCTAAATATACGCGGTTTTTAACACAAATATATAAACTTTCATGAATTTTATTACTTTTATATATATATAACTCAATATAAATTTATAAGAAATTAAGGAAACTCAAATCTCATATTTACAGTATTTCTAACTAACTAATGTTTAAAAACATTTACCTTTTTAAAGCTTCATATTTCTTTAGGCACAAAAAAATTTTAAGAAACTAGTTTTTCGTTTAAATATAAGAATTTTTATCCCTATTTTCATACTCTATATTTATAAATATTTTTTAAAGAGCTCCAACGTTTAGTTATTTTTTATTGTCGTGCTGTTACTGTATTTTAAACTCTTATAATAATAATTTTCATAAAAGAATAATAATTTTTTTTATGTACAATAGTGCAATTATTTCCTCTTGAACATTGTACTAGAATTATTATATGAATTCTGTGTTTGAATTATTAGATGCTTATGCTTGAGTTATTTAAAGGATCCATCCAATTGACTGGTTTCTTTATCAAAATAAAAAACAATATGAGCTCTTGAATATATTACATATTTTGTTTATAAAATCTTGTAATATTTCCTTATAAATATCACTTATCTAAAGCTAAAATTCCTTTTCATATCCAGATGATAGAAGACCGAGCTTCCAGCTGAACATTTTTTGGTCTTCCGTTCAACAGATACCCATCTCAGGCATAAATAAGTGTTGGTGTCTTATCTTCAATAAATGAATAAATAATATCACTTAAACGCTGCTCTAAATGATTATATGGGGTTATTTTCCTACATAAATTTATAATAGAAGAAAAATCATCATAATATCGAACGAGTGACACATTTTAATTGAAATTGGCCAAAAGAGTAATTTTGGAAATTTTAAAAGTCCAAAATTACTCTTTTGGCCAATTTCATATATTTGTGAGTTTCCATCAGCACCCAAGGGGTATCACAACGGTGTCGTTACCACTTTAGGCAGTGGTTCCCCGCAACGGTGCAGTTTTTACTTAAATTAAAATTTGGCAATGCATTCTCATTTTAATAATTTTTTCTTATAAAGTTTAATTGACTGCACAGTCCCAGGCCGCCCTCAGTGTAATACTACACTCATTTCATAAAATTAAACACAATAAAATTATACTAAGTAACTAAATGACTTAAATATAATAAAGTAAATTATAATATATGAATTAATTATGAATATAATGAAATAATTATAATATATGAATAAATTAAATAAATTATGATATATGAAAATACATCCAAAACCACGAGTTCATCGCATAAACCCAGACATCCAGTCGCGGAAATTTGGACATAAACTACATTTTTTAGCCCAAAACTTAAGCCTATACTAGAATTTGACCTCCATGTGAAATCACAGATATCGCCCATTTCGTTTTAGTTCTAATCTCAACCACAACACGGGAATCAAGGACTCGACCGCATTGTGGGAACTTAGAGCCATCCCTACTGCCCACCTCACTTCACCCCAAATCTCGACTACATCATGGGAATCACGGTCTCGAATCAATGGGGGGGGGACTTAGACCCATCCCTTTGCGAAAGACTGCATTTCCGATAGCCTGAAGTCAAATATTACAGAAGTTTGAATGAGTTGAAGCAAAAACTTACTCAATGGATACTGTTTTGTCCATGTTCCAAGCATTCGTTGAAAGAAAAAATTGGATCCATTTGAAAGCTCATCTATGCAAGAAAAACCTTGGGAGAAACTATTTTTTGCCAGCAGTCCCAATCATTTTCTTGCTAACAGCTTTCTTCTTATACAAAATAAAATTTTTTTACACAGATTTAGTTTTTTTAAAAATTCTATCTCATTCTAAATTACAGAAGAGGAATTATTGTAATATACGATGAATTTGAAACATTCATATGAATTTTTTAATACATAGAACACAGAGAAAAAATTTCAAAGCAACAGTGACATGAAAATTTGTATAGAAAGAAAATTATCAGTAATTAGTCGAAATTTTATTTGCTCTTAATATTCAATGCATTAAATATAATTTAGTATAATTATACTTATTACACTATAACTTAATAAATATAGTTTATACGATATTAATTGCATATTTTTAAATATACAAAAAATTGAAGCTACACTAATTGTAAACATAAATTATTGAATATTTTATTTATATATAATATATTATAAATTATTGAATGTTATAAAATACAAAATGTAAAAAAAAATAGTAAAACCAGGTAGGGTTTTGAGCTGCGATTTTCAGATGAAGACCAAATTTCTTTGGTACAGCTGATATTGAGCAAAAGCCTTTAATTATAAAATTATGGGCTGTGCAATGCAATCTCTTATCTAATAAAGAAAGCACAATTAGTAGACAATACAATAAGAGCAACACATAAGAAATAGAGCACGAAAAGCAGCATAAATAGTTTATAAGTAGATGATAATACAAACAATGAAATCTTACATGATACACATGGAGATGCAGTAACCCAATTGCGAAATAATTCGTTCTAATTACC
The DNA here is from genome assembly GCA_026290005.1 of Latrodectus geometricus. Lineage (NCBI taxonomy): Eukaryota > Metazoa > Arthropoda > Arachnida > Araneae > Theridiidae > Latrodectus > Latrodectus geometricus. Next base: position 149,570 of record JAPDSC010154456.1, read on the forward strand.
TTTAAGTAGCAGGTTCTATACTCAACCCAGTATAGAACCTATCCGTTCTATTCTCTAACAGTGGCTGGAGTGTTGTAGTGACTGCGAAGTCCTCTAAATGAAGTGATACCTATGGGAGCCTTGACTAACCACAACAACACAATATATACAATATTATTAACAATTAGCATTATATAGTCTCAAAATATTACACTTACCGTTTACATAAATTCACTTTAAAATGAAAGAAATTTGTACCTTAATCATAATCAGATAAGAAATATTAAAAGGCTGATAGAAAATAATACAAAAATGGAGAAAAAAATCTGTGGATAAATGGCTCTTAGAAGAAAGGAGTTTTTTTTATGTATGCAAAAACTAAATAGACATAAAACAATGTACATAAAACAATATGCAAAATATTACTAATACCAGTTCTGCACACATACTGAAACCAATACCATAGATACAGCAATATCATACTCACTGAAAACATAACTCAGCTTGTCTATTTTTGGACCTTAAGCCACAAAACCCAACCAACCAACTGAAAACATAACATTAAAAGTATTTCAAAATCTTAAATCAAAGCTTTTAATCTGAAAAAGAAACGGATGTATTTGAGAAATACTCAGATATGTGCAACATATTACTTATACCAATGCTGCACTCAAACCAAAACCAATGTCACAGATACAGCAGTACAATCGTAGTATATACCAATATCATGCTCTCAGATTTTGAGAATTTAAATCTGAGAAATGTATTTAGATTTTTTTTCATTAGTCAATATACAATACAAATATATTGGTCAATATGTATAATTGTGCAAGAGCGAAATGTATATTTTAATACAATCAAATTAATGTTCCAATACAATGGTTCTCAGACGAAATGCAAGAACTAAATTGGTATAAAACAACGTATACACACATTACAATTTATCATCACTTCTAGCAAGTGCTTCGTACATGGAAAGGAAATGCAAAACACAATTTTCTTACAACTCATACACACTGAAAACAAATTCAAAGTATTTCAAACTATAAAATCAAAGCTCCAAATCTGAAAAGGAAACTGCGGTATTTATTGACATACATTCAGATATGTGCTACCTATTATTAATACCAGTGTACCAAAACCAATGTCGCAGATCCACCAATACCATCGTAATACATACCAATATCAGCCACTCAGATTTTGCAAATTTAAATCTGAGAATTATATATTTAGATTTCTTATCATAAGTACAAGACTTAGCAATACAACTATATTAATCAATATGCATAACTGAACAAGAGCGAAAGCTATATTTTGATATAGTCAGAAAATCGAGTATGTTTTAAATTAGCATATAATATATTGACAAATAAAAACTATTTCACGATTCAGGGAAAATTTTAAGTGTGACCAGTACGAAAACACCATGCAGACAAAAACACACAAGTGTGGTGAAAATTATATACAAACACAATAAAAATATACAATAAGCATATTATACATATACGCTCTAGACTGATTAAAACAAAGTACATCTTAAAGTAAGCATGAAACAGAATCTTTAAATTAACATGTTTGCAAAAATCGATATATCTTAGTAATACACATCGGAATAGTGTCTTGTAGGGAAACCATAGTTTCTTAATATTCCCACTTGTGGAGAAATGTACTATTGTAATAATGTATACACATAAAAATAAAATTGAAAACAGTGTTCGTAATTCAGTCAAATTCTTTTGAAAGTGACTATATGTGTGACACATAAGGATGTTATCGGTTGAAATTTATGTGTACATATAACACTTAAAGCTTAGCTATAAGATTCATATTCGGATTTAACCAAACATGAAAGGGTATGATTCAATGAAATATTTTAATAAATCCATCTAGATTAGTGTAACAGATCTGACAAGAGTACTCTTGCTCAGTCTGTTAGGGTAATGAATAATACACAGATACACACTGATGAGAATCGGATACACATCAGAGAATACACACAGATGAGAGGGACTGAGGAAAGGTAATACTAAGAATCTCGCACAAAAAATCGAAGCATTTCACACAAAATAACTCATTTCACACAATTTTTAACCAAAATATTATTGCTTGCATTGTATAAATACTTCATAAAGTTTATATATATGTTTTTAAGGTAATTTTGCTACAATGATTATATGGTATGAAAATAATATTTAAACATGCGCGCGTAAAAATTTAAACAGACAAATATCAAATAGTTGAATATACATTCAATAACAATTTTAAACTTTTTCATGAAATGATGGATACTTAAAATTCCGATCATTACACTCATCTAAAAACATTAATAAATTTAGCAGTAGTAAATGACAATTTTAGTACAAGAAACTTAACTTAAGTGAATATAATAATTATTTTTTGAATAATTTATACTTAGAGAAACCATTCTATTAGTCTCATGCAGGAGAAAGCAGGGTTTTTTTTTTTTTTTTCTCGTTTCATGAAACGATAATAGCTTCCTGGATTAATAAGCATCGAACAGATTCTAAAAATTAGAAAAACTAGAATAAATACAAGAGCTGACAGCTATAAAGTAATATAGTGAAATCTGTATTTGCATTATTATAGAGTAGTTTATTTTACAAGTTAAAATGCTTGGATATAGCATGTAAAATTTTCAATCTCAAAAATCTGAAATCACATGAACGTATTTTAGCCCTAGGGAGAAAAACATTTTTACAATTTAAAAAATAGAATGCAGTCAACAGGTATACCAAAACGCTATGTTTTATTAATGTTTGGCACAAATGAAAACAGAAATTTATCTGAATTGCAATAAAAACACGAGAAGATAAATGTGAATTTATTTGAAATTAAAATGTAGCATTTTTATAACAAAACGTTATAAGAATTTTGCATTTAATATTTTGTGTTACTAATAAATATAATAAACTTAATAAAGTGTCGAAAATATAAAAATTCAAACATTCGTAATGTTTATTTTAATAGAACGATGCAGCCCACCTTGAACAGCAATATATCATGGTTTCGAAATTTTTAATGAAAATATTCATAAAATGCAAGAGATGTCTTAAATATAATAGATTTTTAAAACATTACTAAAAACTTAAAACCAAAATATTCTGTTATAGGTTTTATGTAATATAATGAAAAAATTTCATTTCAACAATGACTTAATGAAATAATCACACGAAAATATTAAGTTTCTTAAAAAAATAAAAGCTTACCATTATAAGCTTGAAAGTGAAGATACTTAAGAAAATGTAAAAACGACATTCCTTATATCCAAAACATCTCCCATATAATTACACTGAATAACAAAAATTGATATGATTATGACAGTTGCCAAATATCTATGTGCATGTATAATTGTAATTTTTTTAAATATAGAATTGTACAACTGCGCTCAAGAAGTGGTAATTTCAATTGATTCTTGTTTAAGGGATTACTAAAAAATTTTAATCACGAAGTATATTGATCAATACTTGTGCCATTTTACTTAGATTTGAATACAGAATTAACAAATAGTAAATTTGCAAAATAAGTAGGTGCTATTATGTAACAGTAATTCAGGCCCCTTCTGCGATGTGGACACAAGTCAAATGAGTACCGGTGTATGTGTATTTTCAGATTGATTGTATCATCGCATTGAAATTGTTCAATTATAAATTGTTCCTATAGAAATTGCATTGTACACTATTGAAAATCATCGGTAACGATCCATGTACCAATAATTTTTATCCAACAATCAATCAAAAAATTGCATGCACTTCAGCACCCATTTGATTTTAGCCTCTTTGGCGACATGGACGAAGATCGAATAAGTAACGGTGCATGTGTATTTTCCGACCGACTGTATCATCTCACTAAAATTGCTCAATAGACCATTAGAGATTACATGACATAAACATGTAAGATATATATATTTTGTCCAACAATGTATCAAAAATTTTTATTTTCATCAGTACTCATATTATTTTAGCCCTTTTCAAGATGTGCATGAAAATCAAAAGTGTACTGATGCACGTATATTTTACGACGAATTTTATTATTATGTATTTTATTATTGTGTATTTTTATTTTGCGTGTATCAAATGAGGGTAGAACTTTTTCCTTAAATCAATGCTGATTTCCTCTAAACATGTCGAGATTAATTTTAGAGTAATGTTCTATATATATTTTTTTTCTTTTTTTGTCAAGTGCCAGCCAGGCTGGCAGTATGGGTGCGCTGCTCCACTCTTTCAACTGAACCTCAATTGGGTTTGGAGTCCGACTTCCTCAGTACACACATGCCATAGGAACCCATTTATAGGGTAGGCAACCATTCACAACCCATTCATACAAGAAAAGGACATAGACAGGAGAGAGAGAAAGAGAAAGTACATCCATGCTCCGACTGGGATTCGAACCCAGACCTCCCTATATATGCTGACCACTAGACAGAGTAGGCGGCAATGTTCTATATGACATAAAAGTACTATTAAAGTGCAAAATTATTAAAACACAAAATAGTTTCTTTCTTTCAGAATAGTTATTACTTCAAAATAGTTATCTTTCTTCATATCTTTTTATTTTCAAAAACTTATATTTTAAAATTCTATTTGATATTCAAATTAAATAAAAATGTCGTGTGAACAAACTGAAAAAATCTAAAAATTATTTCTGGTGTGTATTTTTCCTGTACAAACACAAGAAATTATAATAATTTCTCGTAAATAATTGAACTCAAATGTATGAAAATAACTTAGAATACTTTCTTTATGTCTTAAAATTTATGATAGGTGGTTTGTTACTCGCTCGACTGTCATTCTTTGCATACGAGGGCTGATTAGACCGAGACCTACAGCTTAACGTGGATTCCAAACCACTGCAAACATCCCTACCCAAGGTGAGATTCTAACACACAAACTGTTGAATTGAAGACAAAAGCTCAAACCACTTGGATACCAAGTCGTCGGGGCTTACGGCTTAAAGTGGATACCGAAGCACAACAAAGATCTTTTCCCCAAGGTGAGATTCAAACCCACAAACTGTTAAACAGAAGGCAAGTGTGCTAACCACTCAGCTGCCAGCCTGCCAAATTTATAATGGAATAGTTATGTGAAGTTAAGTATAAATTATACACAATAAAAAGGAATATATATTGCAATTATTGGAAGGGCTTATTAAGAAAGCATTTTAAAAGAAGGAAATTAAAAACTGCCCACAAAAATTATTTTAACTATATCAGAATTAAAATATATTTACAACAATATTTTTCCATATATATATATATATATATATATATATATATATATATATATATGTTAATTTTTCACGTTTAATTTAGAAAATTATCTCTAAATCATTCAAATTAAATAAAGTCCCCCAATAAATATTAGTAATTGTATATTTTTCAAAAAATTAATAACTGTGATAAACCATTCATTAAACATATTGATCAATATTGTTTCCTCGCTTCATTTTAACAAATGTTAACAATGCAATCGCAAAACTATATAAATATGTGGTTTAATTTTTAAATAAATTTTCATGTATATCATGTATTCATGTATTTGTCCATATTATTATTTTTTTTTATTTTTTTTAGGTAAGTTTATCAACTACATGAATAAAGAAATCAAAACTGAACTTTTACATGAAAATTAATATTTTTTCATTTCATTTTTGAAATGTAAAATTGTACGCTGCATTTATGAAAGTCATATTTAGAAATCTATATTTCCTTCAAGTAACTTAGAAAAAATTATATTTTTGCTCTGTTTTTACATTTATTTGCTTATCCTTTTAATTTTTTAAGAAATAACTATATTTGTTAATATAAAAATTGTGGTTATATTCAAAGTATTCCCAAGACTTATTAAATAGATGCAATCTGTGGTCTGTCTCAAATACTTTTTGATACAACAATCATTATTTATTAAAGAATTCTTTGGCAGTTGATAATCGCGTGACTAGATTTATAGAAAAGGAGATTGTTACTATTCTTCTCTAACCTGTTTTCTAGTTATAACTAATTCATGTTTTTCAAATTAATATTACCTTTTATAATCTTGTATTTTCTACTTTCTTGCATTGTATTCCAAAAAGTAACAATGACTTATTCTGACAAATGAACCTAGGAATATATTTTATTCAGCCCAATATATGCTGGATAGATTGATTGCTATATTTTCTTATTCTCTGGTTTTTCAGCTATTTCTTGTATTTGATCTAATGAGGTCGTTTTAGAACTCTACTATTTTGTATTTAATAGAACCAAATATAGATCTATAGTATCTTAAACTCTTGATCTATAGTGATTCATTATAGATCAATAGTATCTTAAACTCTTGATCTATAGTGATTCATTATAGATCAATAGTATCGTAAACTTCTGATCTAATGTTTCGTATAGAATAAATTAAAGACATATTTTATTTCTAATGGCGGGCACCCTTGAGCAAGTAAGTACATTAGCTCATTTGCCGCAACAAGGCTGGAAACTGCTACTCATTTTATCGTTACCCGGTGGGCACCTATGAACCAAGTCACGGAGGTACGAGTAACATCTCCCACGCCACACCACCACAAACCCGTTTATAGTTCAGGCCACACTCATCCTTCATCTGAGGAAAGGACAAGAAACACAGAGAGAGAAAGAGAAAGTACATCCATGCCCGAGCCGGGATTCGAACCCAGGTCCTCCCAAACCGTAGTCAGTTACTCTAACCACTAGACAAGTTGGGCGTCTAAAGCAGGTTGGGCAGGGAAATTAGTAGCCTATATTTTCATAACAATAAATAGAACATTTTAAGCATAAAACATTCAGTCCAATAATAATAGATATACTTATTTATTAGAAGTTGGATTTGTAAAACATAATTTTATGTATTACCTTAAATTTTATGAAAAAAAATAGAAGAAAAATTAACAGAAGCAAATATTATACATGTATAGTAATGTATCAAAGAATCATTGCATTACAAGATATTATAAACATATTTTGCTGCAAAGTAAATAAGAATGTTTTTGTATACATATCTATAAATAACTAAAAACATTTTAATATTTAATAATATATTAAGGGCTTAAAATATAAATAAACCTATAGAATTTATATTGGTTCATATTATGAACGTTTCCATAGGCGATTTCCTTTTCAAGTTTGAATACCGTTATTTTTAAAATAACGTCTGTGCGTGTTAATAACTGTCGAATTTGCTTTTCTAGTTTGAGTATCTCTTCTTTGTTGTCTGAACAAGTTATTAATTTTTCACATTTATCATTTTTGTTTTTGGCAACGATTAGAATGAAATGTGTTTACTTTTGAAGTGTTTATATCACAGACCAATGCAGCGTTGAAACATCTTTACCTGAAATGGCGACTGCAATATTATAATTCATGTACTTTCGCATTTAACTAAGTGTCAAGTGACCAATGGACCAATCAAACAATGTTCCACAGAATTTGCAAAAATATTAACCAAAACGCTGACTTCTTTTTACATTTGGAATAAAAATGTATGGTTTCTTTGGTTTGGCGTTTTCTCGCGCATGCTCAATAATTACTCATTTGTTTTAGCCTTTTCATTGGTCGCTAATTAAATTTCACTTTGAAATAGCGGTAGAATTTTCGCCATGGCATCGGTGTTTTTGAAAACGCGCCAAGCAGGGGACCTAAAGCGTATTTTCACCGTTTCTTATATTAGTTTCGGCACAAGAGACATTATAAGAACTAAATTTACAATCAAATATAAAATATGAGAAAAAATATCATTTTGAAAACGAATACTGTTAAATTGCGGTTTAGGTCCCCTTCTTCGCCAACTCGCGAATTCGAAGCGCTTTTTCGCGCATGCTCATTAATTACGTTTTTGTTCTTGCCTTTTCATTGGTTGCTAATTAAGTTTCACTTTGAAATTACGATAGGATTTGCGCCATGGCGTCGGCGTTTTTGAAAACGCGACAAACAGGGGACTTAAAGCACATTTTCACCCTATCTACATTACCGAAATTAGGTAAACTATATTTTAGGGTGCCCCTTTGATTCTCGCCAAGTTGTGATCGCGACTGATCGCCAAGCTGGACAAAACAGAATCGTGTTCTGATTGGTTTAGATCCAGTCGAGGCTCTGATTGGTTTATCGTTTTTAAAACTTTGAAAATCCAACGGACGTTGCGTCATTTTTTAATGTTCAACCATACCTGTTAGTACTGTAATCGGCGCAAACAGGAATGGCGCCAAAAAAAATAGCCAACTTCACCAAAGGACACTCTTAAGTAAAGTTTTATCATAAAATTATGGATAGGTTAATTTAGAAGCCTGTTTACACACTCCGAGTTTCTCGATCGAACTATCTCAGATCTCGTTGCCGTCGTGAATTCGGAGAGTGTAAACCATGGAGTTAGGGTGTAAACATGTTCTCAGAGATCGAACTCCGATCTCGGAAAGAAGTAAAAGATGTTCTTTTTTTTCATCCGAGATTTTATCCTCAGCCAATCAACTGTATGGAAAAGTGACGTCATCGAAAGACACGAAAATCGAATTTTTCGACTACAATTTTTCTCGCACTTATCATTTTTAAAATATAAGTTGGTTAATTAATTTATTGCTTATGCTTTATCGTTTTCAATACTTAAATACAATTCAATTGGTATTGCAAAGAAAAATATTTTAAGAATCATCGTCATTTTTTTCAATGTTAATTTAAAAAAAAAATTAGTAATTTCTATTCATATTATTGTAATAAAATTAATTTATGCATTTTCCTGATGAGGTGATTTTAATTATCCGAATTATTCCTCTTATACAGTTTAAAAGATCACAATAAGTAAGTAACTAAATTTCAAAGATTTTAGTCAGGTTAATGAAAATAATTAAAAATGAATATAATGAGTCTTTAGACTAATGATTTGATAAAAGAATATTTGACTTTAAAATGTTTTTTATCAAAAAATTATCTAGAACACTAAAACAAAAATAACGATTTTTGTTATAAATTGCCGTCATTTATAACAATTAATTATAAATTGCTTATAAATAATTGTCGTTCCTATGATTTTTTTAATTTCTTTCTTAAATTAATAAATCATGTTCATTAGAATAATTTAACATTAAAAAATCAACAAGTTGTGAGTAAAAATTTACTCTAATTATAGTCAAATTTTTATGAACAGCTATTGTTCCATGCAGATATAATTATAAAATCTAAATATATTAAGAAAAACTCATTGGTTTTATCGATTTTGTTCATAAAACATTGAACTATTATTCAATCAAGTTTGATGCGTAGGCTTAATTTTTTTGACTAATTTTTTTAAAAGGAGAAAAGCATTGCTTTATTTCAAAATACATACATTTATGATTCAAATGGCCTAACTAAACTCATTTTTATATTATTTTTGTAAAAACTGACTTGTGTGTAAATTATTTATCGTCATTCATATAAGCCAATTAATTTTCCATTAGCTGAAAATGGTTTCTAAAATCCCTTATAAAGAGTCCTGTTCATATATAGTTGAATCGAATTTTCTCACTTTTATAACATGTAATTTCTTTTACACTGTTAAAAAGCTATATTTTGTGTAACCAGCTAGATATTTTGATGAATAGGAAAATCAAAATTTTCAATGTTATTTCTTATGATTGCAATGAAAGTTACTTTCTTACACTGACATCATATACTTCCTAATATTGAAAACTTATTAATATAAATGTTTGATTACGTTGCAAATTACAATATATTGTGCATTTCTTGATTTAAGTTTTTATAATATACATTAAATTTCTTTTATACAAAAAGAAATGAAGAAATTGAAACATTTTATTAATACATTGATAATGTTTATGAATATTTTTATTAAAGCAAATTTTTATTTCAATATATTTAATGTTCTGTTTTAATTATTAAAGTACTATTCCACGTAAGAAAAATGTATATATATAGTTGATATAATGGAAATCTAATGTCACAACGTCTGTAAACATATATCAACTCCGAGCAATGTAACATGTAAATAGCACTCTCCGATGGATTATTCGATATCTTGATGACGTCATATTGCCGATTCGGGCGGAGCATGTAAACAAGCCTTAAATCTAAAATAACGCTGAAATAATTTTTCTTAAGCATTTTATTGTAAACAATATATTTATAGAAAAAATTCGGTCTCAAGACTTCAGTGCAGGTATAATATTATTTTACCCATTTAGAACAAAAATCATTTTATAGATTGATATTTTTACGATAAAGCTTATAAATGTTATAAAATTTGATAACCACACACATGCAGATAACCATATATCCGTAATAACAATATGCAGATAACCATATATCCGTAATAACGTAGATCTGGTTTCATAACTCTATTATAAAAAATATATATATTAATTTTAATACCATCCCTTAGAATGATTTTTTAAAGTAGAAGAAAAATATATGTTAAAATATATTCATGGTTGCCAAATTTATGTTTCCTATTTTTTATTTAAATTTTACCGGAGTTCACAAATTTAGTTATATATAGCAGTAGATTTCTTTATTTTAAACTTAACTTACAAGATATTTTTTATTAAAAAATAAAAAAGTGGATGCCCGTATAAAAATTACATTTACTTTTATTTATATAAAAACTCATGTATTGACCCCACTACTTTTAAGATGATGTGTTGCCTCATTTTAAGATTATTTTCGATAAGGAAGCATAACTTCGAGATTAATGTCAGAGAAAATAACTATTGTACACTTTAAACTTGTATAAAAACACAAACATCTTTTTAAAAAAGTAATCTTCTATTTACGATTCTATTCAAATTTTGATGATCTCACTGTTATTGTTGCCATAAAGGTAATGGGGTTAAAAATAAATTATTGGATTCAATTTTTTTAAGTGTAAAACAACTGTGTTTTAAATGAATATTTAGTTATAAGAGAGCTTTTTTTCACTGATTATGAGAAAATTCAGAATATTTAAGAGCAAAACTAAGCACCATTTTCGAATAGAAAAAAAAGAAAAATAAACAGCTAATGAGTCGTGTTTACGATTCATTTTATGTACTTTAAAAACTTTATTGCAGGGATACGAATACAAAAACAAATGATAAAGGAAGTCATAAATCTTATTCTTTTCCGTAGAATGCTATCTCAATTTCGATGTCTGACAAATAACAGCAATTGAAAGCTTGTTGGAGATTTTTTTTTTTTCTGCCTTGATCAAAGAGAAAGTATACTTTAATTTCTGGCGAAGTTTATCGGTTCAGTGGGCTCTTTCACACTTGTGATAAAGTCGCCAAATTCTGGCAGCGTCACAAATATGAGAATAATTTATTTTTAGTTTTTGTCAGCCATTTAAATAACCTTCAACTCTGAAGTAGTAGAACAGCATTTTCTGTCGTCCAGTTTAAGATTCATTTACCGTTACTCAGAACATTTTTAAATTTATTTTTATAATATATAGAGATAACTTAATGATTCTGTTTTTAATCAACCTTGGGAAAATATCATGACAAGTAAAATAGTTTAATATTGTAATTAGTTTTAGTCCCCAAAGCACAAAATGAATTAACTCGAAATCTCTTCTGAATAAATTATGGAAAATTAAGCAAATAGCATTGTTTTTTTTTTTTTTTTTTTTTTTTTGCGAAGTTTTAAGAACGCAAAGAAATTGCGGTTGAATTTAACCACATAATAATCAAAACCGCAGATATGCATCCATAATTCATTGGAAACAACTATGGATAAAGAATTTTAAAATTGTATTTGCTAAACTTGTCGATGATGATCCAAGATTCACACATATTCCCTATGACCTTTAGGTTAAATGCGTCACTACTAAAGGTAATTTTAGGATAACGAATTCCAATTCAAATTTAGGATTCGGTGTCGGCGTTTTAATATCTTTTCCTTTGAAAAGAAAGTATTTATATAATGAATTATGTAATGATTATGTATAATGAATTATGTTAGTTTTCTAAAAAGTGTTTTATTAATTCTCTTAAAGCACAAAATTATTTTTAAAGAAGAAAATTTATTTCATTTACATTAGTGTACCTGAATAATTCTGATAAACATAATTGGTTAAAACAGAAAAAAATATTTATTTCATATTATTTAATAAACACAAAACCTGAAATAAATATTTCACTGGGCTTTTACAAAGTTTTTCCAAAGAAAGTAATACCGATTCCAGTATAATTCCTAATACTGAAAATATATTTACTTTTGAGACAAAATCTGCTGTACACTTATATGGGTATAAACCATCAAGTACAAAATATTAAATATTTAAACACAGACAGATGAAGACATTTAATATTCAGTGTATGCTTTTCCATATTCATTATAAATAAATAATGCAGGCAAAAGCATATTTATTAATTCATAGTGAGATAAATGTTTTTTTAACAATAAGTGTTTTTGGTAGTGACAATAATATCTTCTGGCAATGTGAAATTTTCAGTACAAGAAATATGAATAAAACTTCTTCAGGAAAATTTCCTCGAAAATTTTAGTACACTTTCATTCATGTTTTATAATGGACTTTTGAACAGTGTAAAATTCTTCTGATTGAAATTGATAAGTATAGATATTTTCTCTTTTCCTTAACAATACATAATTTTTTGAATAACTGAAATACAAGAAGAATCTATGATTTTGCTGACAGTTTTAATTATTTACCCCCCCCCCATATTCATTTTCCTTAATATCTGATAAACTATAATTATTTTATATGAAATTACTGCTTTTAAATTTTCAGTGTTAAAAGTAACTAAATAAAAGAAACTTTTATACATTCAAAAACAAGTTTAAAATGGTTGCAATATTTTGTAATGAAATATAATAAATTTAATACAACGAATAAATATATATAGGACCTGGTTCATTAGGGAGTTTGCATTCTTATTTTCGGAACAAGTGAGTTCGAATCCCAACCCAATCTGTCGTGTTCGCTGGGACATGTTAAATATATTGTGGTTGCAATGTCCTCCATGTGAAATGATACCTCTAGGTGTGGAAGAGTCTGAGGTTTTCTGCTTGATCCCTGTTTCTAAATTATGAAGACCCGCTTTCTTGTCTACGATGACACTCTCCTTGGGTAACCCATTATATAAGGTGTCATCACTTTTGCTCCGTGTTGTGCTGAAATGTGAAAATCCTTATATCCCAGCATTATACAACAACATTATAATGATTTTCGGCCGTAATACTTCATTAATTACTTCAATTTGAAGATTCAGCAAAAATTCTAAAAAATTCAGAAATTTTATTTTGATTCAATTCAATTGTTAATTCAAGAATTTTAAAAGAATTGAAATACTAAAATTATTTCAATGTTTAATTCAAGATGGTATTTTTTGAATTTCTTATAATTCTTCACAAGAAGAATAACTCAATTTATATGAACATAATTTTTTATTCAGTTATCCAATTCTTAATGTGTTATAACGGACAATCTAGAGGCCTAAAGCTGCTACAAGTCATGTGATAGATCTTTTACCTGAATAGGGAAGAGCATTTAAGAGGATAGGGAAGTGCATGCGGAAGGCAACATGTATTGCTCGATGTACAATAGTCACTGGACTCGAACCTGGGACTTTTTTTTCTTGTCGCATCATTAAAAGAATGATGAGCTTAGTACTTTTTCTTTTAAATATTTGGTTGGTTCTTATGACACTTGCCAACGCCAAGTCCACCGGTCCGAGACTAGACGAATGAAGTCAAAGAGAGAGCGTCTTCCGCTTTTGAATAGAACACCCTCATACGAAAGTGGAAGTACGACTTTTGGCTTATAGATGGCAGCACCACCTGAATCTTCCAATTTAGAGATTGATATCAGTGAAGACCCAAAGTCTGGCTCCAACAACCCTCAGAGGTATTAATTTGTAATGGGAACATGGAGGACATTGCAACCCGACAGACTTTACGAGTCCCAGTCGCCATTAGTGAACGCGACAGATCTTCGGCTAAGCCGGGAGGCCTGCAAAAATGTCCTGACTATAATTATCATGCCTACAAAATGCCTGTTAGATTGATACTGTGCTTGATTAATATAGGTCGACAGAAGTAAACTGATACTAGATTTAATTCGCAATCTATGACTTACTGTAGTCTCAGAAAACTTATGGTATTAAGTAAGCATTGTAGTGTTTGAAGTGAAAGTCTCTGGGTTTGATTCTAGTTATTATTGAATAACGAGAAATGCATTTAAAGTTTCTGCCGGCATATTAGTCAGAGTGGATGCTAGGGAGTATCTGGATTCCAACTATCTTAATCTATAATTGATGGATATTGCGTTTCTTCATATACATCTATCAGGGTAGGTTATCGAAAAATACTCTTCAGCCACACTTGAATATAGACCATTTTCTGTGAAAACTTCACCCGGAAGACAATAATTAGTGGTAAATGTTAAAAAAAGTATTTCACCTCTTGCAGCTGACATAATGTTAAATTTAGTAACTTAAAATTCATTAAAGTCAAATGATAGAATAATGTCTTCAGATGGAGGAAATTTCCAGTTCGATTCTAGCTATGTTGAAGAAAGAAGATAAATATGTATCATACATGTCCATCAAGGTGGGTGCTTGGGTGTTTTCCTTCCGATTTGTGGAATCTATCGATTAATGTTCCAGTATCTTTTAATTTTTGTCTGGTGATCATCTTTAATGATATGGATTAAAAAAAGAAAATTTTAGGTATGCGGATCATAAAAATGAATATTGACGATCACCTCAAAATGTTTTGACTTTTACCTTTTGATCTAGATGTACCGTTGGCCTGGAATAACCGAATTACGTTACAATCAACACGTTTTCTTTCATTCATTAAAATTATGATTTAAAAAAGGGAATTCATATAAACTATGAAAACATTTTTGTTAGTTATGATCAGTAGGTAATAACGTTAAAATCTGCATTGTACAATCCATTCATTCTTTTTTAAAACTATAAAAAACATTAGAGCAAATGTCCTCATTCCAATGGTCTGTCCTTGAAATCGAAAATAGGGAAGTGTCGGTTAGTTTCTATTAGGCGTTTGATCCTAAATAGAGCTTTATCAATTGCTTTCTAAATTAGTTCCTTCTCGCCATAAAGCAAACAACGTACGTATCGCCAGAATGAAGAGAAAATATTATTGTAAATGAAGTCAAAGTGGGGATGGATAGAGCAAATTAGAGTCAAAAATATTTGTTTCATTTTTGCAACATTTTTCTTTAAGCATAAAATGTGAGCGCTTCATTCAGTGATTTAGTTTTCCTTTTCGATAACCCCTTTTAATATTGTGTTA
>JAPDSC010154460.1:3275-25089 GCA_026290005.1 Latrodectus geometricus
ATATATATATATATATATATATATATATATATATATATAGCGAAAACGGAGGAGAATGTATGACAGAAAATTATTTATTCCTCTAAGTTTTTTATTAATTTGATGGCTTGGTATAACAAAGAATCAAACAAAATTAAAGAAACGACAGCGAATTAAAATTATGTTTTGTTGGTCTTTGTTGTTTTAAACTGTAGTGCAATTTACAAAAATGGATTCCTTGTCTTAAAAAAAATTTTACGAAAATGATGAATGACAACTCAATCATATTAGCTAGTTTAATTGGTCCATAATATGGAATAATAATGATTTCCGTGTTCCTTTATATCCTTTTAGTTAAAAATCGTACAACAATATTAACCTATAAAATTTATGACTGCAAACATTGCCAGGAACGGCCTCGTCCAAAACAAATTTGATGATAATTTTAAAGTAAAAGAGCGATCTCCATGTTAATCGGGGAAAAAAAAAAATTCAGTATGCCAGGTTTTACTCTACGAGCATGAATGCTCTTAAGATTGTATTCAGAATTATGTAATATAAAAACTGGTCATACAAAAATTATGTTTCTCTAAAGTGTCGATCTTTGTGCTATTCGCAGTGCTTTATTTGCCACCAGCGCTTGATGAATTCAGTGTTTGGAGTGCATGTGATGAGCTATGAAACAACTCAATTTATTTCTTGAGTCAAGAAAATTTCTTCTTTTTTACGAGAGTTATTCTCATTGGCTAGCGTATTTCAGAACTTCTTCTCTCACGCAAGGTAAGGAGAAAAATAAATGCTAAGAAAACGTGTCTTTCTTGCAGATGTTTCTCATATATGAAAATACCGTAATAAACGTCCATCATTTAAAAAAAAAAAAAAAAAAAAAAAAAAAAAACGTTTTTTACCGTTTGATATTGTAACTGAAGATTTCCGCTATGTGACTGATGGTTGTTTTTTTCATTGCAATATTTTGAATTTTTATTTTATTATATTTATCTATTACTGTAAGAGTGAAATATCTTTGATTTAAAAAGTAATTTTAAATGATGAATGTGATTTTTTTTTATAAATTGGAATTTACTTCGATTTTGAAAATCTGTGGTTTTTAAAGTAGACAATTTTTCATCATTAATTATTCACAGAAAAATAATTTTTGACAAGTTAAAAAGAATGTTACACTCGTTATGAGAGCAATAACAAATTGTTGATTATTCGACAACATAAGATTTGGTAGTGATTATAAGCTTTTTTTATATTTACAATTTCGTTAATAAATTTAGCCGCCCACCTAGTCTAGTGATCAGCGTGTCTGACTGCTCATAGGGAGGCCCTGGGTTCGAATCCCAGTTCGGGCATGGATGTACTTTCTCTCCTATCGTTGTCCTTTCCTGCAGCAGTATAAACACAATTTAATAATAATTTCTTTGAAGGATGCATTAACAATTTTAGAGATATTAAAAGTTGACCCCAAAATGTCAAAATTGAAGAATTTTTAAATGATATTTATACATAAATTTTCTCAATATGTGACCTCTGAAATGTACAATCATTAAGTGGATGCTCTTTAGAGAGAGATTCTGTGATGCAGTATTTACATTTATGAAATGTTGACAATTTATATCTTATTTGTTGACATTTTCATTTGCTGCTATTCTATGGCTTTCAAATCTAATTTAAATTAGAGATCTGTATTTATTTACGTTATGAATATATATTTAAAACTGATCGTTTCTAACATTTCACGCTGTGAGAAAATTTCTAGCTCGACTATTTTAGTAAAATTCTTATATATTCTATCAACACGATTGACACTTCCCAACCACACTGAGCTGTTCAATCGACTTATTTTTCACACTGTTGATATTTTCTCCTTAAAAAAAAGCATCAACTATTAATTTGAGATTCATTCCTATTCAGATACACTTATCGATATATGGTAAATTTTAGGACAAGAAATCTAATTCGATCTAGACCAACACTTAAAAATGGATTCCAACTACGATGATGGACAATACAGTGAGAGCGAGCCTCCAAGTTAACTGGTTAAAAGTTTAAGTTAACTAGTTGGGAATACTCGCCTTCGTCATTCTGAACTACGGTCAGATGACGAGGTCAACACCAGAGCACATCCACGCCATACCACGACGGTTTCGGACGTCGTCGCAAATTATTAACACACACAGAGCAACCCAGTAAGGAAGAATGGAGTTACCCTCCCAGTGTAACCTCATGAGAAGCGGCTTGAAGCAACATCTTCTAAAGGTCACCATAGCGACCAAAGTACGTTGAAAGGCATTTTAGCATCCACCATATAAGTTGCGTTCGACTTTTGATAAAGAGTGGCCTAGTGTCACAAGGGAGAAACTATGAAGTCCGACAGACGAGCATGCAGAACTGTGCTCGATCCCGGGACGTCCTATCATTCATTAGGCCACCTTTAACCTTAATACATTAGTTTTGAATCATTTATATTTAAAAAAAAAAGATTTTACAGTACAAAAGTCGATTTAAAAATTTTGGCGGATGGTTGGGATACATTCACACATAGTGGAAAGACTCGCTGCTACGTTATAGTGACTTATGAACACTTATCAAGCTATAATGCATTTCACAATAAGTGAGCGTCTGGGCGCATTTTTATCTTGATAACGAATTCTCACGCTCTCTGGAAGGCGCACCATTTTACTCTCGTGCTCCATGTTTATGGAAGCGCAAGGCCTCGGAAGTAATGCGCAGAGAGCTCTTTTTAGAAATGTTTTAAATTATCACCACCGCCCGTTAGATTCTCTAAGCCATTGACACAAGAGCTTTTTATCACACTTGATGCGAGCAAGCAGCTATAAATCTGAATTGTTTAAAGAAAGAAAACTGCATTCAATTCATCGCACTAGCAAATGAAATGTATATGCTGCTTTCTTAATAGTATGGCTTCATTTAGCGTTAATAATACCGAATGACGAATATCCATTATTCGAGACAGAAGAGCCAAAATAAATTAATTTCGGGTATAACGTAATCATAGGTACTTGTATGAATAGTAACGAATTTTTCCTTTGGTTTGCCAAGTCGGAAGATAAAAGTTTTTAAGTAACAATAAATAAAAAGAAGAAATCCAATAATTTTTAATGATTTATCTTTTTTCATATTACATTTTTCAATTAACAATGCATTTTATTCTCTTCAAGCATTTAAAAAGTTTATTTTTGCAGTAGGGTGAGTATCGCGAAATGTAACACCAATTTTTTAATTTAATTTTTAGCCAAAAGAACAGTTTTAATTACTAAACGAATTGGAATTTTCAAATTGATAATAAATGCTACTCGTATTAATTACTCATAATTAATTTAATGTTACTTCTTGTTTTCCTAATCGCAAATAATATTTTTAAACAAGAAGCCACTAAATAAATTTTCAGAAATAATACTAAATAATATAGCATTTCTGTTGGGCATCATTTTTTCGTATTTTATAGATACAAAATTAAAAATAATTAAATATAGGTAAAATAAATAATTGAAAAATAATTTTCATTTTAGTTTACATGTGAGTTGACTTAAAACAATAAAAAACTCTGCACTATATATATTACAACCATCTGTTTTTATTAACAAACTCTTAAAATGTCAAATGGCCTCGTCATGTGAAACATGTGCTTTCACTTGTAAAACATTTTAATTTAAAGGAAAATGTCGAAAAGGAAGACACGTGATTTAACGGAAGTCGTTGCTTTTCATCACTAGTGTTTCCAGGAACAGTTGGACGCAAATAAAAAAAAAACTGAACAATAAAGTCTTTACTGGAATATGCTAAGCCAACAATTTTTTTATGACAAATGTTGGGTTGATAAAATTAATGATGCTTTAATAACATGATTATTATCTTTGAAAATTTAAAATTCTATTGAAAAAGGCGCAATGACTATTTATACAATACAGGAAACCATGAAGTGTGTGTGACAGTGAAAATGAAATGTGTAATTCGGTTACACGTTTTAGATTTTTGTCAAAAGCATAAATTACCAAACTTCACAGGCTTTCAACGAGATCAAATTGTCGGAGCCCTACTAGTTGGTGTAACTATGGCAGAAAACTCCCAGCGGTACAATATCTGAAGTCATGACAGCAAGAAAAGTTCACCAGTCAACATTATCGAGATGATGTTGACTATAACAATTTAGAGAGCCGGAGAAGACCTCCAGAGGTAAGAAAGAGGACGTGCCCCAATCGCCTTGAGTGGATCTTCGGTTAAGCTGAGACTCCCTTCCGGTAACCAACCAGGCCATTTTCAGAATTTGATTCATTGGTTGCAATAAGCGAACACATGAATCTGAATCCATTACTGTTATTGTACGTCTTAAAATGAGGTACAATGACATTCAGTACTGTTTTTAATTCGTACTTTTCGGACCTATTGTGGATTTCGAACAGTACTGTTCAAAATCTACAACAGGTTCCAGTCTAATGTGTTAGCAAAGAAATTACAGTTAAGCGATAAACAAAACCAAACATAAAATGTACTATTCGAACATGCTTCCACACAGCATTTAGTCTTCATGCAGAGCAACTGGAAGCCATGAGGTATGGAGCGGATTATGCAAGTAGCGCCGAAACTCAGAAAGCTGAATTAAGACGTATTTTAATAACACTTGTCAAACATTTTTGATTTTCTCAAGTGTAACAATATTACACATTTGATTACATGAAAAAATTAAAATGGAAGTTCCTCAAAACTTCATTTAGGTAATTGCTTTCGAGGTTACTCCTCCCCCTACTTTCAAAAGAGCGCGTGTGTGCAAGCGATTTCGAAAGCTTCCCAAATGAATTTAATGAAGCTACCACTTTCTCTCTCCCCCAAGCCATCCTTAAGAAATCATTTGACTGGAAACATCATTAACAATCAACAGCGGTTATAACACCAATTAAAACTCGTGAAAGTAGGTCTTGTTAGAAAAATTTTTGCGTCAAGGATCTAATGAGCGGTTTTGTTGGGGAATAATTAGGACAAGAATCAATGTAGCGGGGGACATTTTAATCACCATGTCATTAGCGAGTCGAATCGGCTTATTCATTTGGCATCGACATTGAAGGAAATCAAAAAATCAGCCTGATAAAAAGAAGATTTCACTTTTTAGATTTTTGTAATTTCCTGTTGGAAGAGAATCATTAAGATACAATGTAGATGGGGATAAGAAAAAAACATTACATCGATTACTTCAATGTATAAGAATTAATTCTACTGCAAAATTAACAGGTAAAATTGAAATCTTCTACTTATATATACAGATATAAACACGTATATACACACACACACACACACACATATATATATAATGACCTACTGCATTACTTTTCTTTACTTGAATAAGCTTACTTTAAAGCATTTTTTGCAAATCTTATGAATTTACATTATTTATACATTTTTATGTATTTAACAATTATATACAATAATTTACATCAATTGTTTGAAAATTTCTGAGGAAAAGCAATTTAGAAAACGAAATTATATCAAGGAATAATCCGTAAAGAAATTTTCTGTGTTTTTGTCTTGTGAAAGCTTGGCAGGAAGTATCAACTAAACCGTAATTTGGTGTGGAGTCCGACTTCCTCAGTACACACATGTCCATAGGTACCGTTTATAGGGCTCCTATAAACGGTACCTATGGACATGTGTGTACTGAGGAACTATTCACAGTAAATTTATTATTTCTCGTTGATCATGCGCAACATCATAAAAAAATAGTTATAGATATATACTATTATAAATAATGGTTTTAAAAACAATACTGCCGCCTACTCTGTCTAGTGGTCAGCATTTCTGACTGCGGATAGGAAGGTTTGGGTTCGAATTCCAGTCGAATACATGGATGTACTTTCTCTCTCTCCTGTCTTTGTCCTTTCCTAGTATGAATGGGTTGCCTACCCTATAAACGGGTACCTATGGCATAGGTGTGTACTGAGGAAGTCGGACTCCACACCAATTGCGGTTTAGTAGAAAGAGTGGAGCAGCGCACCCATACTGCCAGTCTGGCTGGCACTCGACAAAAAAAAAAAAAAAAAATAATAAATAAATAAATAAAATAAAAAAAAAATACTATATTATTCGGACATTAACAATAATAGTAATAAAAAAAACTAATATTTCGAAATATGTTTGAAAATATTATTAATGATATTTACAGATGGTTATAAATAAATTGGACTGTTTTTGTTAAAGTAATTTTATTGTATTTAGTAATGGAAATTAAAGAAGGAAATGCTATATTTTATTTTTGATCTTTTAGTACCTACAGAAAAATGAATAAGGTTAATTGATTTTATTTTTGGCTTGTGCGAAAAGGATTTTCTAATCCACTTTTTTTGGTTTATCATCAAAATTTCTTTTTGGCACTGAATTGGAATGGAATGAAACAACCGGATTTTGATGTCACTCTAGTTTAAAATAAAGGCTAAGCATCATTCCAAAGTTTTGATTTAAAAATAAAAAAATCGTTATTTTTTATGCGATCAGCGCACATTCCGCGTTAGCTGTTCTCCCCCACTAGGGCCAGGATAGGGACCCCAACGATGCTCTAGCGGATCCGAAGACGTCCGAAGTCCTTCCGCTGGAGTGGCGTGTATGTCGAAAGGACAGTATCAGTTTTTAGCTAGTCACAGTTTTACATCAGAAAAACACCAGATATAATGTTTAGTAAAATCCATTAGAAAAATATGCGAGCAATTTCGGGCTTTAATCATCTAGTGATGCAGAACTTGCCACTAAAACATATGATTTTTGCAATACAGAGTGTTACATATGCCCGTCAGGAACTGATGAATGAAGTCAGAAAGAGCGTCTTCCGTTTTTGAGCAGAACATTCCCCTACGTGGGTGGAAGTACGACTTTTGACTCACCGATGGCAGCACCATCTGGATCTTTCAATTTAGAGATAGGAATCCAAAGACCAAATGCCTGGCTCCTATCACCACCAGAGGTATTAATTTGGAATAGGAACATGGAGGACATGCGACCACGACTTATTTTATGTGCCCCAGTCGCCATTAGTGAACACGACGGATCTTTGGCTAAGCCGAGACTCGAATGCACTCCCTTCCGGTATCGAGAACGACGCCTTAACCAACCAGGCCACTGCAGCCCTAGTATTAAGAGTAAAATAAATCTAAGAAACAGTTCTAGACTGAAGGAGGGGAAACATCAATTTATTCCTTTGGATCAGTTTTTTTTAGCAATACAACGAAAATGAGAATATGAAGATAAATAAAAGATACTCCAAAGGGGAACAGACAAATCATTTAGAATCATCAGCATGTCAAAATATAAAAAAACATTCAAAAACTCACGAAAGGGAACACTTTTCTTTCGAAAAATGTGTTATTATTAAAATGCCATACCAATCTCGTCAATAGCTGCCATTTTTTTTAAATAAAGCAAGGGAATTTCATTGACGGGTTTTCTGAATGGCTTACAAATGTAACTTTCCAGATGAATTGGAGCGGAACAGAGCGCGTACCAGGCGCATTGAGTAAGGCGTTCGTGGGAAACACGCTGGAGACAGCCTAATGACGTCCACCAAGGCAATTCAGCAACTTATTCTCGAAGGTCACGCCCATTCTACGCATGTGGACTGAGACGGAAGGACACAATCTGTTTATCATTAGTCTTGGACATAATTGCAAATCTTTCGGTACGAGCGCAGCTATAAGTGTTTTATCGTTACGGTACTTTTTGGCGGGGTTATTTACCAATATCCATCTCTAGAAGTATTGCCAAATTTTTTATATAATAAGCTAATTTTATAAGAAAAAATGGACTTAAATATCCTTAAATGATGCTTTTTAAAGTCATTAGTATTATTATCTAAACATTTTCAAATGCAGATGAAAGCGTAAAAAGTGGAGCCTGGGCTTCTAGACCAAAAGGTTTCCACACCAATCGTCATGGTACGTAAAATAGATCGCAATCGCAATGTCCTCTTGTTGCCATGAATAGACGTGCATAGGAAGGTGCCAGCTCCGGGATAGACCTCATCAAGTGAAGGAGTTAAAATTACAAGATTGACAATGTTAAATGCCTTTCCAGACAGCAAAAATATTCAGCCGGATATACGTATAAGTAGCAAACACAACATAAAATATACGATGAAAAAATTTTTTTACAGTAATTACTTGTGCTGAGCTTCACTGTACTGTCATCATTGGCGCGATTATTTCACATTTGGGGATAAATAACATTTTTTGGCAATTCAACCATTTCCGACCAATCGCAGGTGAGGGATTCCGACGAATCAGGCAATATTTTCCCAATATTCTGTTTATTTTTAGACCCCGCTTGTGCAAAATGGAGAGATTTTTGGCGACTTTTTGAAAAAGTCGGCATGGGTGACCGTACAGTAAATTTTTACCATTAATTGAAATTCTAATTTTTATTTGCCCTAATTCTAGTTAGAGACTAAATTACAACTATTCTTTGACCACTTTCTCAAAATAATCAACTGTTATGTTTTTAGGCGATTCTTAAAACAGATTTTAAATAATACACAAAATTTTCATTTTTTACTTCCTATTTTATTATAATACCATTGCATATAATTTTATTTTTTCCCTAAACTTAAAAACATAATGTGAACGAGTTAGGGAATTTAGGTATTTTTTTTTGCTTTTTTCCCCTGTATGAGAAATAATTATCTACATATCTATTAAAATACTGCATTTCTTCTTATTTTGATTAACAAATAGCTATACTTTCAAATTGCAAAAACGTAATCTTGAAGAACAACCAAATGTTTCAATGTCCATTTCCCAATGACGCATCGATTCCCGAGGAATCAAACACTCTTTCACTAAATTTTGCTTTAATGCGAATTACATACTTTTCGATAAACTAAATATCGATATTACACAAGAAAACGGTTACATCAAGGATGACATATGCACAAGGCATACCGAGGCCTAATATTGCGACATCGTTTTTTAAGGCGAGAAGTACCGGGTTCGTTTCCAGCCACTGTAACAATTCAACAACGAGTTTCTGCATACATGTCTATCGGTGTGGGTGCTTGGGATTTTTCCGGGTTTACTCTTTTATGAAACTTGGATATGACATAATATTTATGAAACGTGATCTCGGATTACATAATGTACGATAAAATGCCTTAGTAGAACTTTACGCTGTAAAGCTGTACATAACTCGGTGCCAATATATATAGAGACAAAAAATGGTTTACAATAGATATTTTATTAATTTCTAGTCATATTAGCTATTACTAACCTTTAAATCTACCAACATGTCTGACTATCTGAGATTTTGTTCGTGGATAGAAATAGATCTTGCAAAGATCATCATAATACAGATTTCACACAAGACACGAATTTCCATAAACACATGAAGTACAAAGAGCTTTTTTTCCCTGATGTATTCAAGGGCATATTAATGTATTATTCGAATTTCATCGATAATTCCATTCTGACAACGGCATCCAATAATCACAGATTTCAATATTTCGTTTGCATCTACAATTCAATAAAAATAGTAGCGATAAAAACTAATTTACAATAAATGAAAGCTATAAATAGAATCAGTTTATTAAATTAACATTTTGTCAAAATAAATAAATTATTTTAAAAATAATTTGAATCAACTTCAAAAAGAGAGAGCTGAAAAATCTCAAGTTTATTGACGTATTCACCTTTTATCTTAGAATAAACAGTTACGTAAGTAAACAGCTAAGTCCAAAGGTAAATTCCTTGTTTTTGTGGCACTCATTGTTCCTTCGCCTCTCCTGTCAATAAAAGCCTTTCTTTCTTTGTCAATCACTGACGCCTGCCCGATATCATCAAAACTCGTGAAAATTGATAAGCATGATAAATGCAATTTCACATGAATCTTTGAATAAATCCACGCAATCTTAATTTTGAACAAAAACAATTTTATTTCTATACCTAAACTTCCATGTTATTTACTTATTCTTGTAAGTCATGTAATATAACTCTCAGAAAAATTTAAATTGATAATAAAACAAAGATATCTTGTTTTCATAAATTTTTTAGGGTGAATTTTTATGAATTGTAACAGCCCTAAGGACACCAAGAAAAGGATTGTATTGGTCGTTTACTGGATTTTTTTCCGCATTAAGATTTAATGTGTATTCTGTATTATTTTTCCAAACTAACATCTTGACGGGAGCATTCTAACAGGTTGCAAGGAAGACAGTGATATAGGGACCTCTCATAGAGCATCCAAAAGAATATTTAGCTAAAAATAACACCACGAAAAAAGAGTATCTGGGCCATATTTTCAAAAGTTATTCTCTAACGAAAATTTGAATTATGAGAAGCTCTTTAAAATAAAACGATGTGCAATAGAATTGGAATCCAACAGTTGGTCCTCTGGAAATCAAAGAAGCGCCAACACCAGTGCCAATAGGACTGGATTTTGATTGAAATGACGTTTAAGACCATCTACTTTGAAATATATATATATAAAAATAAAATACATCTGATTCTCTTAATTGAGATTCACCGAAATTTTCTGGGAGATTATTTTATTCAATATCATTTTTAGATATGCCTTTCCAATGTTTTCAGCTGTAATCTCTCAGCCTATCAAATGCACACGATAATTGTGCTTATAACCATGAAAACTGGTTGCGCTGAAACAATGTGTCCCGTATCGATTCAAGACAATCTGTAATAATTTTAATGCCATGTTCGGGAGCCTGCACTAAGAGAATATAGGCATTTTTTTAAAATTTAACAATAAGAGAGAAAAAAAAAATGTAATATTTAATTTTACGATATGCATATGAGAAAATAAAACAAAATATCGAAAAAATTCAGAACGTTTACAAAAGAATATAAACATTAAAAGTAAAAAAATTGTTACACGATCAGTTAAATATTATTTAATACAAGCCCATTCGCTTCGGCAAAAAAAAAAAAAAAAAAAAAAAAAAAAAAAACCCAATGATAAAATTATCAATAAATAAATAATAATAAAATTGAGTTTTAAAATATTTTCGTGTAATTTGTACATTTTCCTTCACAGAGCTAGTTAAGGATATCTATGATTCATATTATCAAATGTATGAAATGTCTGCCACTCAGTTTCATGTGAAAAATTTCATAAAGACGATTGACAGGGAGCTTTTTTATTATTATTATTCATTGTATGTATATTATAACTTCTATATAAGAGTCTTTAATTGTATTTAAGATGAGACTTCTAAAAATAAATGCTTGTAAAAAAAATAATAAAAGGTAAAAAATTGATCATATATTAGTCTTAACTAACCAAATAAAAATAAGAGCTATAACAAAACTAAGTTTGAAGCTGTTTAATGAAAACAAGTCAAATTCTTTTTATGATAATTTACCTTTTAAGAAGAATTTCTCCATTAATGTTAAATCGATAATACTCAGCGTTGTGAACACGCATAAATGTCATGTGGCAATGTACTAAGAAATCTACATATAAATATTACGCTCAATTAAATTTAAATTATTCAAATTATTTACGGATATTAATCAAATTTATATAAATCAATAATTTTCAATATTGCCAAATGAAAAGACTTATACAAATGAAGAACTGCCTCTAATGTATTGCCAACTATTCACCAATAGACAATACTGTCGAAATAGAACAATACATGTCGAATAAGAAGACATGTACATAAATAGTAATAATACAAATCAAAAGATGCTTCAAAGTAAAATCTTAGCCAAACTGAAATATAAAGATACGATTGAAAAGCTAGTTCTGCATATACCTATGAAATAATACATGCTATGAAATTATTTCTTTATAATAATGAAGAAAATGTATATCAAAAGATATCCACAAATGTATTCCAGTTTCGAATTTTAAAGTAAGAAACTATTCTATTAAACTCCATTACATATTGAAGTATGTAAATTTATTCGTTAAATATATACTGCAAAATTTCTTAAAATAAATTGGTCAAGCTTACTTAACTTGAAATAAACTATTTAGTGATATTTAATTCTGTTATTTTTCTAAATAAGAAAACATGAACTGATTTTGTGAGGTTGTTTTTCACCTTTTTTCATTTCTTTAATTTAAAATTCAAATAAGAAAAGTTAATTGATAAATTATTGAAAAAATACATTTTAAACCAGCTATAAACTATTAGAAAATGAACTATGAAAACATTATGAAATCTTAAGAAATTGCGGTCTTGTACAATAAAATAATATAATCTGAAAAGTAATTCTATCATTAAAACAATATCATTTTAACAACTAAGTACTTAAAAAAATGATTTCATTTTGAATGTCAATGGGCGTATTTTTATGGCATCAATATAATGGCTTTTCTTAGTAAATTTATATCAAAATCTGCATATTTATCTCATTAATTATAATAAAAATGAAATATTACAACTTTGACATTAAATCTGCTAGTTTTAAAACTGAATTTTGCTAAAATTACACACAGGCACAAATTATGACATCAAAAATATTACAATTGCCAATAACTAACGCAAATTACATTTGTTTACGTCTTTTCGATCATCTTTAATTACTACTCAGAATGAATCATCGCGAACGAAAAAAGATAAGTTTCCTTGAATACAATAATTATTATATTTTCTTCCACGATGCTTTAATTTATTTTTTTTACCGCCACTCAACTTCATTGAAAGTTTCTCAAATCTTGCATAACTTACAGCGAGCAAAATGAGATCAATATTATGCATATGCTTACTTACCTTTTTCGCAGATACAACGAGCAAAAACACGCCAAGAACGGACAGCGTTAACAGCAGCCTCATCTTTCAGATTTTTTCACAAAATGGAAGCTTTTCGAGACACGCCACTTGCGTTTCACAGAGAAGAGAAATTTGAATGGGACAGCACACAACAGACAGACAAGCAGGAATCCCTTCAAAAGGGGAAATGACGCCACATGCGTCACGCAGATCCGGGGTCTTGCCATTGGTTCACACTACCTGTTGCATAGTACGTCAAGAGGGGAATCTGCTTTAATTTCACCCAACCAATGCGATTTATTCCTGGGGCGATTTCTCCCTGAAAATTGGATTTTTTTGTCCATTTGTTATTTATTTGTTCGCGCTTCTTAAATTGTTACAGTAGTAAAACACATTGTCCGATTTACATTTCCACTTCATTAAATCATGTATTTAAATAAAAAAAAAAATAATCCGATGAGCTTCTTTTTTTTTCTGCTTGTATGTACAGTTTAATGCTTAAAACGAATGGTCGTTTGTTAGAAAAATACTGCTTGTTTTTGACGATTTTTTTCATATTTAAATGTTGAGTAACACAACGTCGCAGATGCATTCATTATTTCATAAATAAAGATTCATTAGTTAAAACGGCGAAATTTTAAGTGTAAAAAATTATTTATTAAATTAAAAATATATAATTAAAATAAATATTATAGTGATAAAGTTTACTTCAAAATAAAAATTCAAAGTTAAGAAAATACATTTCACATTTATTTTTTTATAGCTAACGCAAAATATTGTAAATTTAAACCAAATGGTTTTTTAAAAAAATCGAAATTCTAAATTTTAATTATGATGAGAGAATGTAAAAAACTAAATTAAATTTAATATTTTGTTTATGACTTAATTTTTTACATTCTTCATAATTTTAAGTCAATATTTTTATTTTCTTATTATTTATTTAATTTTTAATCATTTTGTCATATATTTAAATTTTACATATATACTGTTATAACTTTAAAAAATGCATTCGATTCATTGTGCATAGCTTACTACGTTCCTGAAGTGCAATTATTTTTTACTTTTGATTTTATATATATATATATATATAACTCGAAATTGTTTAATATTGCAAAAGATATAATACAAAAATAGTTTTTACTCACACAGAGTGCAATTTACAATATGAATAAATTTAGATGAAATAATATAAAAATGAAAACGGTAAAATATCATCATGCCAGTTTCATCAGGAGCTGTTGACCACATTGGCGCAAAGTTATTGGCTTTTTACGGTTTTCATTTTCATTTAAATTTATTCATATTGTGAATTCCACTTTGTATATACTATTTTCGTATTTATATCTTTTGCTTTTGGAATATTAAACAATTTTCGAGTTTACATTTTATGTTGGTTTGGTTCATGCTGCTTTTGCGCTAGACTTTGACTGGTTAAATATATATATAATGTATGTATGCATATATGTATGTCTCTTTCTCTCTCTCCTTCCGAAATTAAATTTGTTCAACAAACTCACATCGTGTACAATAATTAAAATTTCTCTAAAATCATATCTAGGCATCATTTAAAACAATGTTTTACAGTCACAATTACAATTTGTTATCTCATTTATCTTTAACTGTACGACTGCTTTCACATACAATCAGCAAATATACTATTTCGATCATCGTAATTACAACCGACTTTGACTGGTTATTGCTCGAGGTCATTAGTAATCATTTCCATTCACAGAGTAGATAAAAATGTATATAACTGAGACTCTTATTATTATATTCAAGCAAACAATGATAATAAACAAATAAATACTATTTTTCCAATTTGTTTGAATAGTTAAGATTCCATGAGGAAACAAACTACTTTTTTTCCGACATGTACATAAATCGATCAGCACGAGTAAAAAACTTACATTCAGTTTGTTGATATTACAGTATTTGATCACTTAGAGTAATTTTCCATCCCAATACTGTGGGTGAGATGAATTCTTCCCCACATGGGAATGGTTACGATTTCCTTTTATATTACAATCAATTGCTTTTGGGCAGTATGTTTGAATTTGAATTGATTCGCCTTAGAAAATTTTTTAATTATATCAAAATAAAATGCGGAATGAATTCCTGCCCATTAATATAACAAATCGGATAAATTTTACCTGATACGTCTGTATATTAAAGGGTCAACAAGAGCATTCACTTTTTCCTATTTTTAACATATTTCATTATTTATGAAAATGTTTTAGCACAAAATCGTATATAACGAATTCTTCATCGTTAATTAGTACAAGTCTACATTACTGAAAAAAATAGACTTTTTATTCTGATTTTTTTCAGCCATCAACAAGAGAATTGAATGCCACTTACCCTGTATAGTGGTCATCGTGCCTGACTGCGGATAAGGAGGTCCTGGGTTCGAATCTCGGTTCGGACATGCATGTACTTTCCCTCTCTTGTCTCTGTCCTTTCCTTGTATAAATGGATTATGAGAGGTTTCCTACATTATAAACTTAAACTGGTATCTATGGCATGTGTGTACTGAGGAAGTTGGACTCCACACCAAATTATGGTTCAGTTCGGAAAATGTAGCAGCGCATATCCATACTGTCATCCTTGCTGGCAATCGACAAAAAAAGAAGAATATTGAATTTTAAATCAAGTATTTAATAAGATATTATATTTGAGTAATTCCTAATTTATATCAACATATTTTCCAGCACAGTACGATGTTTTGAATTCTTCCTTGTCAGCGTGTTGGTCATTACAATTATATCTCAAAAAACGAATCTTTTATATGATATTTGTACTTTAATCAACCAGCAAGAGGAAAAATTGCTCTCAATTTATTTTAAACTTAAGTGTTTCATTATTTATAAAATTTTTGGCACATGTATGCAATAAGCTTTTAATATGAATTTTTACAATTCTACCTTACTCAGCAAATTTGTTAACTAACCTCTAATAAAACAACAAAAAAAATTAAAAAAACTTTCATAATTTAAAAAGAATATCAATACGATTGGAAGGAATTCAATTTTTATTTTTGCAGATAGAATACATATAACGGAGTTTAATATAACAAGGAAAACAAAAAGTTTTATAGTTTGATTTTATGAATTATTGAAGTGGCATTCATTTTCCTTTGTTTCTTTTATCCATAATTGGTTAAAAAATACATAATAATAATACAAAAATCTATTTGTAGTTGACATCTGCAAGGATTCATAAATTATAAGATTCAAAAGCGTTGCTAATGAATTGTGAATGATTCCAAGATCTTAACATGAAACAAAGCCTGAAATAAACGATGAAAAATTTATGTTGACAAGAGAGAATAAATAAAATATGTTCCCAGTTTGCTTTAGCCCTACATTTTTGGATGGGCATATCTCTAAAATTAAATCTTCTTTATGTAGCTGATAGAAGCATTTCATTGTCTTCAGTGGATTCCTTCGCATGTTAGCATATGACATAAGGGAGCAGACGTTCTGGCGAAGGAGAATTCTGAAGAACCATGACCAGTTACCAACTCACTGACATATCTCGAACTGCATTCATTAGAAGACCTGCTGACAGGCAAATTTGGCTCGCCCCCCCCCCTGGTATAAAGCTGATTGTCCTTGCTTTTGATTGCTATAGATATAGCACTTTCCCGATTCTTCAGTGGACACCTGAAGGGACATACTTACGAAAGAGATCTCGAGATGTACCCAAATTGTCCTAAATGTCAAGATGTGCTATGGCACATATCCTTGAGTGCCTGGGGTTGTCTCTTGAAGACTTATACAAGTCTCCTATGCTTGTTTTCGATTTTTTGAAAGTAAATGGTCTCGTGGATCTCGTCTAGTACATTCTTAGATATGGAGATTAACAACAAAAGCATTTCATTGTATTCTGTTGATATGATCTATTTATTTTAAGTTACATATCTTTTGTGTTATGCAACTGTAAAATTAAATAACAATGTGAAAAAAAAAATTCTTGGTGATATTACTTGACTTGAATGATTGAATGGGACTTGAATGATATTACGTCCAAAGATGAAAATGGGTAATTCATAAATAATTCTCTTAAATTTAAATAATGAGGACAAATATTTATGATGAGTGAAGGAAGGAAAAAACTCTTGACACAATTATTGCAAAAAGAAGGGATCATACTGTACATTAATAATATGAGGATCCACTTTACTTGGATGTTTCTGTAATTATCTAAACTTTCAAAATTTAGCATTTCAAATATGTATTTATCAAAGGATTCTGCTGAAGCGATTTAAGTTATGGAAAAAACGGATAATTTAGAATCCTTTCAATTTTCATTATAAGATAGGGTTGTTATTTAATAGAGTTTAACACAATGCGAACATTACATTAATAACAATCATTAGTGAGCAAACATGATCGACCTTCAGGCCGGTCGGGTTTCGAACTCACTACCTGAAAACTAAAACCCTAACCAACAAGGCCACAGTGTCCTCATTAGAGAGTTTGTAAAGCAAACTACAGTTAAATTGCTTAACGAAATTAATTAAAATCTGCTTAACTCAACCTAATTAAATAAGTTAACCAATAGAAACAAAAAATTAAAAATTAATTAAAATCTCGTAAAAAAAAAAAAAAAAAAAAAACTGTAGTTTAAAACTAAAACTGTAGTCTATACAAAATAGAAAACAGAAATGTTATTCGAGTATTACAGAAGTGTTATTCGGTTGTTGTTGTTTTTTTTTTTCTGAAATATATGTAGTTCATTTCAACTTTTTTTTCCTATTTATCCAATATTTTTATTGAATATATTTGAAATTATAAATGTGAAATATTAAAAGAGTCGTTTAACATTGAGCAAAAAATATGCAGTTTATATTCCTATTTTATGATTCTTTACCAAGTGGAGTTCACACAGATAATCTTTTTTATGAGATAATTTTGTTCCGATTATAACTCAGATAGTCACTCAGAAATCAAGGACGAGCAATTTGTCAGGCGATAGATCTGAAAAAGAGAGATAAAAAAGAAGCAATGATATATGGTAGACCTAAATGTGAAATTTTTGATGTCAGTGTTATTTAAAAACGTATTTACAAAATGAAATATGAAATTTAAAAAAAAAAAAAAAAAAAAAAAAAACCAGAAATATAGAGCGTTGATTTATCAATGCATCGGGTTAAGGTAGTGGAATCCAATGTAAATATAATGTAAGGGCTGATTAAGATATTTATTTGGCAGATTTATCCAATGATGTCCCCATACTTTATCTGATTACCATTGCATTTAGAAGTATGTCTCAACTCAAACTGCTTGCCATATGATTCTAAAACTTATCTTTAAAATTCCTTTCTTATTTTAACCACTACAAATATCCATGGCTTAAAGTAATCAAAACTATGAACAACCTTGCGAGCAATCCACTAAGCAACTATCAACGTTGAATGGAATTGATGGTAATTATTGTGCTACAAATTGTTTTTGGTTTGTGGGTATGACAGAACTCTTCCTCTCTGTGTTGAAATTTTGGATGTGCCTATCTGTACTTGCAGATGCACCATGAAACAATTGATATCCCTCTAATCGTTCTCACCTGCTTGCATTGATTACTTGATTAAATTAGATAGGATGACTCGATTCTTGAGGGCGGGGACAGTACTTCAGTCGATGATGGACACGAAACCAAATGACTCTTATCTAGTTTTACGAAGCAACAAATTGTTTAAGAATATATTAGAGATAAGAGTGGCATAATAATAATAATTCAAAGTCTTCAAAATTGCGATAGTTATGGACAGTTTGTGAATGGTGCTGTAATTACAAATGAAATGCAGCTGAGTTGAATATTCATCCAAACACTGGTTCGAATTTCATGGTACAGTAGACCTTCAATTATCAGAAACTTCGTCTATCCGAATCGTTGATTTTCCGAATCGTTTTCAGCAAAATAAATTAGAGTGAAGAAGAAAAATAAAAAGAGAATGAAAAAAGCTCTAGAAAGGAAGGGAGAAGGAAAGAATGATGTGTGTCACTTGAGGAATTTAGAAACGTTCTTTTGAAAATTTTTGGATGTTGAGAAGTTAGTGCTGAAGATATAGAAGAAAAGATTATGAGTCAGACCTTGATCTCAACTTGCAAATGATGGTAAGCTAAGAAAAAAGTGTCGAAGAAGATGACCTTAATGTCCGAGTTGCAGCAGACACGGGACCATCTGCTAGTCTCCGGCTTTGAAGTGGTGATACGTCAGCCGAGTGGAATGGCATGTAGATTCTCACTGTCATGCGCGATGTGGCTGCCCAAAAACAATGAAAGCACTGGAAAAGCTTACATAAATCCAGATGTTCAACAAGGAATGATTTTCATTTGCATCACTATAGATACATTCTGTGTTAATGAACAGCACTTATAAGTACTTTAATATATAAAAGCGCTGCTTTTTCACTTCATTGATTAAAAATTATTTTTTTTAAAAATATGTAGTTTTACTCCCATTTTCAACATGCAATAGTTACTTAAAATGGGCCCTTTTTCCGAAAAAACCTAATTAACAGAATTTTTAATCATCGGAATAGGGTTCTGTCCCGATGGATTCACTGAGTGCTTTGCATTGCAATTTTCAGTTTTTTTTAGCTCTATTTTGCATCTATTAAACATTTTTTTTTAAAGTAAAAAGATAATTCTGATATATTGAATGGGGAACAAAAAAAAAAAAAAAAAAAAAAAAAAACCCTGGGGAAGAACAATTAAATATAGAAATGCTATTAATCTACTTTCCTATTTTTTTCATCCGAGTTCTGATTGAATTTTATTGAGAACGAAACAAATAAAATATGCTGTGTGTTTCTAATGAAACTCCTTTTTATATTTTTCCCGTAGTTGAAGACGGTATACAGTTTTATGAATTTAATGATGTGTGTGTGAATGGAATGAGTTTAGGAATTTAATGATTAATTAAAATTAAAAATAACTAGAATTTATGTATTTAAAAAGTTATTTCTATTTTAAAACTATAAATTGTTTACAAAACACTTAAAATAAATTCTGTTATAAAATGAGTGAAATATTTTTAAGAACATAGATTTATGTAAACGCGTATTTCTTGAATTTTATACTATTAATAAATGCATTTGAAAAAAATTCTGCATTTATTAATAGTAATGTCCAAATAATTTTCCCCCCTTAAGGGAAGTTAATGAATCACTTTGCCCATTTCTGTTAGTAAATGTAGCATAGGTATGAAAGAATCATTAAAAAACATTAGTTACCCAATCCATTATCTATAAAGCTTTACCCAATTAAGTTTATAAAACTATTTGAAAAAATATATGCTAAATATTTTATTAGGAACATAAACGTTCCCTTTAATTAGTCATTATTATAGTAGTTTTAGCTTTACATTTTTTAAATTTTACATTTAAATTGAGAAAGTGTTTCTTTCAGTTAAGTAATAACAATTTGTTTCCTTTCCTTACGAGTTTATTTAAGTTACTTCTAATTAAATTTCATGAGCACTAAAAGAACATATTAAGTTCCGTAACACACGCATATGCTTGTTATATTTGTGTTACCCTTCCTCAATTTATTTAACTTAGAAACTCAATATTCACGACCTTAGAACCATAAATTAAATAAATAACAAACTATGTTATAGTAAATAAAATAATTTTTACTCTGTAGGCATTTTTTTTTTTATAAAATTCAGAAATTTGGCCATGTTTTTATTGTGTTTTAACTGGAATCTTCAGTCAATTTACAAATATTTGAAGGTTAAATATGTTAGGAATATACGATGTTTGCTTTCCATTATGATAATAGTATTCTACTCCACCATACGATTGTTTAAACAAATTTCAAAATGCTACCTCTCAAAACTGTTCAAGTGAAGTTCACATGGAAATTATCAGACATTATTCTTATCTCTTTAACAAGACGTCAAAATAACACTTTCGAATAATCTCCATTGTTCATTGTGTTGTTACACTTTCACGCATTTAAGAAATAGAAAATATTCGTTGAATCAAACCCTTCATCCAAGCTTTGTAAAAATAACTGCTATTTTAAAAGGTGCTTAAAATAGCAGTTATTTTAATGTATTATTAATGTTAATTTCCAAACTGTAGCTGAACTGAACAACTAATTAAAAATTTACAAAAATTAATACTTATTTTGACGAGAAATAAATAGGCAAGGTTTTTAAAATATGTTCTCTTAATTATAATCTGAGAAACATTTAAATTACAAATATTGAAAAAATAAAAGGGATTATTATAAGTACAGGGATATCTTTCGTGAGAAAGCCGCCTGCATTTAACAAGAGATTATCTACCATAAACGCCCTTTCTTACAAACGTTTATGGTAGATTGTTTTATCTCCATAAACGCTCTTTCGAAACAAAACCTTTAAAAAATGCATAAACACACTGTTTCATAACATACTTTAAAGATTTCATTAATTAATTAATTGCAAATTTATACATATTATAATTTTAAATTCAGAAGTATTTAGGAGAAAGAATTGTTCTACGGACTATATTCTACATAGTAAAATTAACTTTACTATGTAGAGGGTAAATAGTGATAAGTTTCACTATTTACCCTTTACATGGAAAAGTTAAATTATCATTTACAAATATGCGACCCTGCAACACATTCTGTATTTACGAACTGCAGAAATATCAAGGTACCAAGTCTTAATACCCAAATTTAAGAGTCTCTTGGTTTATTTGATATGTTTTTTCTTCATTTATTACATTGGTAGATCAAGTATGGGTGGATCTTCAGCCTGTGGTCCCTGCTTCTAAATAACGAAGACCCCTACATAGCAGATTCCACCCGAGTGGGAGAGCCAGCTCAAGAAATTATGTTTGTATCGTCATAAACTAATTTTACTTCTTATAACAATGAGATATGCACTTCAGTTTGATGTTATTTTCTTCCAACAATACATTTCAACACTATTAGCATTCCCAAATTATTCAGTTTCTGTAGTATTTTCCACTTTCCTTGGCGGAAAATCTAATGATCATACATATTTTCCAAATAGCACATTTCATTCTCATCACAACTATGAAATATATATATGTTTCAAGAAAATCATTGTGATTCAAGGCACTACTAGTGGCAATGGACTGCA
>JAPDSC010154463.1:0-53217 GCA_026290005.1 Latrodectus geometricus
TTACAAATGCTGTTATTCTTACAAATGCTGTTATTCTTACAAATGCTGTTTTTTATATGCAAATCTCAAAGAAAGACTGCTTGGGAATTTTCTAGTTTTCCTACGCTATGACAAAAAGTATTCTCAGGTAATAAAAAGTAGTAGAAGCAACAATATATTGCAAATATGGAATCTCTAGAGAAACATAGTTCATTATTTTAGTTGATGGCAACACGTCATCACATATTAGAAAAGAGAAGACTTGAATGTCATTGCTAAAAGGTTAAGTATTGGAACTAATAGTTAGAAACACAGAATAATATAAAAAAATTTACGTTAAATTTAGATGTAAAATTTTAATGCAAAAAGTTTAATCTGGATGAATTAACATTAAATAAACAGACTAGATTAGTTACAGTTTGCATGTTAACACCAATGACTTTCAAAATTCACGAAATGAGTTATCTTCTTTGATTAAGAAACATAAATTAAGTAGATAAACATAAAAGGTTATAATCTGAGCTATATAAATCAAACTTACAAAGCAGATGCCCTTATCCCTTTCTCCTCCAGCACAAATGTGTCTCTTTGTCAACGGAATACCCAAAATAGCGTAAGTGAAAGCGCACAAAGAGTTGGTTGGTATGTTTTCTGTAGCTGTCTGCAGAACTTTAGCAGATTCTCGTCCTCCTGAAAAAGTAAATTAAAGTTAACAAAAAAATTTGAATCAGTAAAATCTAATCTATAATTTATAAGCTACATCATCAGGATATGGAATCCCCATAAATATGTACAACTGTGTATAATAATATGGTCAATATATCACATGAATTCTAGATGAACTAATGTCCTAAGATTTTTTTTTATTATTGTGAATTCAAATAGTACAGTTAATTCCATGCCAATGTGAATTTTTTTTTCTAAATCTAGGAATTAAGAGTTATTCTTACAAAATGCTCTCTCTCTCTGATATTCCTGTGATTTTTAAATCTAAATATTATATCTTCAAACTACAACAAATATCTACTTCTTATCATTTAAAAATGGATTAAAAAGGGATATATAATAAAAAATTGAGTAAGATAATAAATTTAAAGTTACCTCTTTGTGTTACACCCCATCCCATAACTTGAGCTTTCATGTCTTCGAAAAGGGTATCTTTGGTAGGCAAGCATATGGTTTGGACGTTATCGCTGAGCGTCACGGGCGTTTGCAGTTTCATCAAAGCGATGTCGTATTCAGTTCCTGAGCCATATTCCTTGTGGGCGATGATCTCCTTGAATAAGATTTCGGTATCGGGTCCGTCTCTGTTGATGTTCCCGACGTAAGCGTTGTACTTCTTGGGATCTTCAACATCGCGTCCACTGAAAATAAAATTGTATTGAAATCAATCAAATCGTTAAAGTTATCAGTTCAAAAATTTAATGATAATTTAATAACATTTATACTTAAGTATATTAATGAAATATTTATCTAAATAATATAGATTAACAAGACATTCGATTTTTGAATTTAACATTTTGTCTCGAAATGGCTATTCAGAACCATTAAATTACAAGAAATAATATAATTCTAACTTCGATTGCAATCATTTTTATCTCACTCGAGCTCAATTTTCTTCAAAGTAAAAAAAATTGCATGCATTAATAACTGATCATAAAAATGCATTAATAACTGATCACAATTACAAATTAGCTTATAGTTGACATTTGAACTTATGAATTATCCATAACAAATCATTATTTTTATATTCTTAATTTTTAATTTATTTACGCAAATAATCATTCACTTTTGTGCTAATTAAGATCCAGTTTCCTCAATATTGTAAATTCAATAAACATTAACTATCACAAAATTTACTTATGCACAATTCAAGTAAAAAATTGTTTACATTTTTCACATAATATATTTTATACATATTTAATTGTAGAAATAACTTGTCTTGAAATAAAACGACTTAAAAAAATCTCATACAACTCAGGCATTAAGTTTTTCATATGAAAAACTTATCTGCACACATGTAGAACGTAGCTTTTGGAATAATTTTTTAAAGATAAATAAAAAATTGTTGCATATATTTTCTTATAATCTCCTTAATATATTATATAATTTTTCAAAAAAACTGCTATAAAAAATTAAGCATATATTTTCAAGTTATTTCTTTTATCCACTCACACTTTAACATTTTTTCTGATATTTTGTTGTTGATTGCTTACATTGAATTGTATTTGAATATTGGTTTATATTATTTTCTCGTTCTCACGCTTTTATACATATATAATAACTTTTTGTTTATTTAAAATTGAATTTATTTTTAGTTAGAGCTGGTAAAATTATATTTAATTTTTCGTATATACCAGATATCGGCATCATTCAACGTACTATTTGTTACTTGCATTAATTTATATAACATACTATAAAAATGTTATGTTTGTGTAAAGTATTTATAAATTACATCATTATACACATTGTATTGAATATAATTAGTAACACAGCACTTACAAAACTACGCAATGAGCTGCGGTCATCAATACTTTGGGAGTTATCAAGGAAGAACTGCAAATAAATTTGCCTTCGTAATGAAGTGCCACCTGTAACGAATAAATATGTAAACAACTTTTAAATATACTAAATTTGAATATAATCTGAAAAGAAATAAAAGCAAATCTCATTAAATTATCATAACTACAAACGCTAAAAAATTTAGTACCGAGTAGTACCAGTTAAAAAAAATAAATCGTATACGTCATCACACACTTCCTATTCATGAGTAGTGCAATCTTTATTTTTATTTCGTTAAGATTTAATTTTGCAGAAAAATATGGTTGTACAGATAACATTGATTTAAAAAATCTATGTTTTAAGCTGGAAGTTATTATTTCTAACTTAAATTAATTTCTTCGAGAATTTCATAATATATAAATAGTAAGTCAATTTTTACTATGTACCCTTTAAAAGTTTGTATTAATGTTAAATAAATGGGAAAATAGTACATGGATTAGTTAAACATACAAACTTTTGATGTCTGTAATCTGAAAAAAATAATCAAATTTTCTTCATAGAATACAGACATATAAAAATTACTCAAATACTTCTTTCTCCTTTCCTTAAACATTTTTAGTATGAGTTATAGTTTAACTTAAATTTCATTTAAGAAAACATTACACATATGTATGTACCCGTTTCCGGACAACCATATTAACAACTAAGTCACAAATTTTCTTCAATGCAAATTCATACATATTTAAAGGAATATATTTATGTCATACATTTTATTTACAGATATATTGCTGGTGAAACAATGAACATGAATTGTTTTTACTATAATCCCATTTATGAACATGTTTCTCGTAAATGTAACATATTAATGCAAAAATCCATTTTTTTTTAAATAACAGGTTTAGTTCTAAGTCAACTAAAAACTCTGATGTCGATGCATAATAATTAGTCGCAGCATCCGTTGAATCCTTATAAAAGTTAGAAAAAGCTGGTGAAAGTTCAAGTCTCTATTTCACCATGATTAAAAATTACAAAGTTTATAAATGCACTTATCAATTTCAAGTTGGTAAAAATTGACGTCAAGAAACTCTTCAGCATATTAGCATAAACATTTCATTTTTATTAAAA
Source organism: Latrodectus geometricus (assembly GCA_026290005.1). Classification (NCBI taxonomy): domain Eukaryota; kingdom Metazoa; phylum Arthropoda; class Arachnida; order Araneae; family Theridiidae; genus Latrodectus; species Latrodectus geometricus. The sequence goes on from JAPDSC010154463.1 coordinate 3,607, forward strand.
TTATTTCAGCAACGTAGCGCACAAATTTAATTTTCATCATCTGACAAATTTTATATAAATAATCTAAAATAATTAGTAATGTATTAATTTTACCACAAAAAACAAAAGAGACAATGTCATTTTGCTTAACTACTTTTCAACATTATTTTCTAGTATTGAAACGAAATTGGATGATGAGAATTGATCTAATAAACAAATTTCAATTAACATGAAAATCTCTCATAAAGATTTGATTTTTCAAAATATATTCAAGAAAGCTTCTCGTTACTCTAAATTTGTTTTCATTAGATTTTATCACTAATCAGACTAAGTATTCTTGCACCGAAATATTATAAATAAAAAATTATGTCTCTACATTTTATGTCTTTCATGATCGACATTTTAATGGTTAGCATTTTATGTGAATGTGATCAATTTCTTTGTCTGATGTAGATCCGTATAGCGGTTCAGAGAATTTCTTATGTTCTGAGCAATTCTATGGCTATAAAAATTAAAATAAAGTTAAAATTTAAATCTCGGTAGTCATAATATACCTAAATTTTCAAAACCATTTAAAATGATAATTCCTTTTGACTTTTTAATGAATCTAAATAGTAGAATAATATAAAGAATTCCTCATAAAAGCTAAAAATATGCTTTGTGAATTACGAATTTTCTGTTCATAAACAATTATTTTAAACAAATCTCACCATCCAAGGAAATTCCTTATCCAAAGCGTCCCTTCCACCGATGACTCGAGGCGATAACTCTTCATCTGGATCTGAAATTACAATACAAATTATAATAAAATTATGATGAAGCAAAGCATATTATTTTTGATATAACATAAAACTAGAAGGTTAGTATAAATTTTAATAAAATAGTTTTAAATATAAATGTCATACTAAGTTACCTCGTTTAATCAAATTAACTTAAATAAAAATTGTTTTTCTTTAAATGCAAACTGTAATTTTTATAAAACCACTTCCATAATAAAAAAGATTTTTTAAAAATTGTATTAAATTAACGTGAACTATTTCTCTCTTCTCTTCTTCTTACTGACTACATAATTAACTATATCAACTTAATTTTTACATTTTTTAAAAAAACTATATAGCATAAGATTCCATTTTAAAATAAAAAATTTAATGAGATATACTAAAAATATTAATTCTGTTTTACTTAAATTTAATGAAATTTCAAATGCTATTCAGTAATTATGGATCTAGCACAAAAACCGTTCAATATTAGAATATTATGTTTTATAATTGATGTTGTTTGTAATAATTTTATCCATATCATTACATAGTTTGGTATTCCATTAAAAAGTTTACAATAACTTATTAAAATTTCTTTGCAAACAAGTTACATATTATTTATATTAAGTTTGTGCAGCAGTTAAAAAATGTAATGCCTAATGATTATTTTTCAATTCATTCATATAAAATAGGTGGTAAAAGTGAAATTTACAATGTGTTTAAAATTATGCATCAGTTTTTCACTAAGAAAACTTAATTTTATCGTTGTTGTTTGATAAAAATGTTTTGCTACATTATAGAAAATTGCTTACCAGTACCTTTTTGATTTTTTAAATAAGGTCAAATAGTAGCACTACACCATTATTTATATGATGAGAAATTTCGAGCGTGGCAAGCAGCATCTCAATACTACAGCTTGTCACCTCCATATTTTTTAACAAACTGAATAATAATCCAGATGACGATATGAAACACCTTGTAGGATCTTAACAATAATCTATCAATAATAGCAGAGAAAATAGTTACGTTATTATCATGGCCCTAATGAATCGTACATTTACATCAAGAAATGGGTTCATTTACTAGACTACGGTTATCTACACTTATTTTTAACTACACTTACAGCAATATAAATTAATAGATTGATGATTTTGGCATTTTTTGATTTTATATCGCAGAAACAATACTCTAAATAATGTTATCAATGAGGAGACTAAAGGCAAGAGTCGTTTGACGTCGTGCTTTCATATGTATTGCCAACATGATTGCCATTTGATACACATCTCCTTCTGTTACAAACTTATTGTTTATTGTGACATTTAGAAAATAACCGTTACATTTCTGTTTTGGTAAGAACCATTTATCTAATCTTTATTCAATGTCATCCAAATCCTACATTTATACATGGATAAAAGAAGATAGCATGTTGATACAGATCCTTTTTGGTTTAGAAATTGTTCAGTTAGTGTCCTGGTTAGCACGTCTACCAGTTCGGTCAATAAAAAAAATGCTTGGTCAACAGTTAACAAGCGACTGGTTGGGTACCATATGCCAATCATTAATGTCTGTCTCTCTCTCTCTCAATGAAAAAATATTTTTAGTGTATTATTTAAATTGTATTGAAAAATGCTCTGGTGCTTGTTATCTAATATTTGGTTAGCATATCTTGGACTACAAGTGTTGCCATTGCTGCTCTGTTTGGTTGTACTGGGTACTGATTTATCAAAGTCCATGAGTCTAAATTTCTAATCATATTTATTTTCAGCATTTTATATTTATAAAGTTAATATAATTCTGTCATTAGCATTTCTTCTTGGTATAACAATTTTAATTACCAATAATTGCTTTACAAATACAAAAACTAAACATTTTTTAAAATTTATTTTGCCATGCAAATCCTTCTATTAAATAAATTTCTCATTTCTATCTAACTTTAATAATTTCCAAGAACATATTACTTATAAATAAAAATAGAATTTTCTTATAGGAATTTTACATAATCATAACTGAATAAATTTTACTTTTCTTATTCAAACTGAAAACTATTCATTATGTATATGAAGTAGACATACTTTAATTGCTATTAATATTTATCAGAATAAAAGCTAATCTGATTTAAAAACAAATTCAAGCAAGCGAAAATATTGTATCATAAATACAAATTTAAATTTATTTCTTCTGATTTCAGATATTATAGTAACTTATCTGCATAAAATGTAGTTTTCCTTTGAAAATTATAAAAAAAAATGTTTTTTAAGAATTAAGGCTGAAAGACTTTTCTATTAAGTGAAAAACATATTTTCTCACCTGCTATCATCCTGTCCATTGTTACAATATCCTGTAAATAAATAGAATTGAATATTAAACACTATCTATAGTTATATTATAAAAACATAAACAAATATTAAGTTGCTTTCATTTTTCATTAATTAAACTTAAATTAACTATTAAAACCTAACTCAAAAGATTATGCATATTACATTTAAAGCTTGTAAAATAATATCTTCATCATAAGTACTTAATTTTTATCACATTTCAAAATTTATATTATCTAATTGTTTATATAAAAATTAAAAAAAGAACTTTTGTGTGATTTAAAATACATAGTTTCAAAACTTTATCTTTCGAAAGATGCAAAGATGATGCATTGTTTTAGTGAACACATATTCTATAAGTGTTACAACAACTATAATGTTATGATATATATTATTTTGTACCATATATGTTACATTGTTTCATTTTGTATTTTAAATAAACTTATACAATGTTAACAGCTTCATAAATTCTTTATGAATTCATAAAAATATAAAATATTTTATAATTGGTTTATTTTGATGTTTTGTAATAAGTGTTTCTTCTAAAAATAACAAAGTACCCAAAACGTAAATAAATGTAAATTTTATAAAATTCAAATGATTTTATTCAACGAAATACACTAAATTTCATTTACTAGACCTTAATTATTTTTTATATAATATCTTTAATACAATTACTATTTTTATGCATACTTGCCATAAACCAGACATTATATTTCAATATATTTCATGATAACATCTCCATTATTGTTTTATTTCAAGATAACTATGAAATCAGAACTAATGAGGAATTAACAAAAATGAACCTCACTCAGAGGTTCTACTAAAAATTCAAATTTATTTTTATATTCAAACACGATTTCATTATAAGCTCTGATTAAAAAGTAAGGAATATATTCATGGGATTTCCAACTATCAAAATGTTCTCCCTCAATGGATGCTAGTTGCATTGAAATTTTATAAAATACCAGAAGAAAACTCGGGAAACTATGTTTGAAATGTTGGTACTTAATTAATTTGCTTATACTAAATTAAATTTTGACATTTACACAAAAATATATGTAGATAAATATAAATATTTATCTACATATATAGGTATATTTATAGTTTTCATTCAAAAGTGGTAAATATATCTATCATTACTATTTACAAATTTCAACATTATTGCTAAATAAAGAAATTTTGTTTTACCTCATTTTACTGTCGATATACATAAATAACATTAGTCGCTGTTTATTTCTACAGTTTAAAAAAATACTACTGTCAATGTATTAATATTTTTCTTCAAATTATATATTTCCTTAATTTTTTGTAATTATAATTACAAAAAATTTATATATATATTATTATTTTATATTATAGTATACTATCCACGAATAAAATAAAAAAGGAATATTTTTACTAATTAAGAAAATTTTAGAACTTATTTTCTTAGGTTTTATTGTTTTTGTCTTTGTAATCGTTGCCATCATCAAATCTTGAATTAGAATTAATGTACAATAAATATCAAAACCAGGTTCTTCGAAATATAACATTTTGTGTTTTGTTAAATTTGATTACATATAAAAATAATATTTGCTGTAAAAATGAAATTTGCATTTTAAAATTTTTAAAATGCATCTTTACAAAATTATATGTTTGTGATTTTTAAGAAAATATTGTTAAAAATAACGAACGCTTTCACAAGCTATAACAACAAAATTATTTGTACATATTAACTATGACGAATGTAAATATTAACCATGACTAATAAATATTTTCATAACATTGATTTATAAGAAAATCTAAAAAATAGCAGTAATCTAGAATAATTAGTGGAAGCTCAATAAATATTTTGAGAATTTGTCATCAAGTTTTATCTTTTGCTAAGGATAATTATTTTTTCAATAATTCAAACTTTCAGTTACTACCTCAAAGAGTTTTATTTTCATGAAGAAGATAATTTTTGAATTATATGTCAGAGAAACAAAGCTTAAATTGTACTTACATTTATGTTTCTGCATTGAACAGCGGCTACCAGAGCTGCTAAAATGATTGTTACTGAACCATAAGCCATGGTGAGATTGTTAATGCTGTGAATTGAATGCTCATTTATATACTCTAAATGATACAGGCATCCCGTTTCTAATAAAATATGCATGAGAACACGGAATTCTTATCAGAAGTCATTGACATCAAAGGAAACTGTATCATCATGCGGATATATGGGGGCACCGGGAGGACATTAAATCCGAGCTTAAATTTGACTATAAAAGCTAGAGAAGAATATGCAAACAATGCATAGATGAAATTAATAAGATGAATAATATACGTCAAACTATTGATGGTTACTTTGGAAATTATCTTGGTTAAACATACGGAATATGTGGAGCAGTGAAAATGGTATTAATTCATCGGGATTATGTATATTTGCCATTTGTGAATCTTATTGCTTCTCTGGTATTTACTCAAATATAAATTAAATAGGTGCTCCCATTATAAGGACAAACAAGGAATTGATTTTAAAGCTGAAATGTCATAGTTCATTCAAACTTATCACTGTTCTTAAATATAAAAAGAAATCTGAAGCACATCATTAATCAAGTTTATCTTAAGTAACAGTGTCAAATGTGTCATGTAGTTCAGATATATATGAATGTATGATTCCCAAAAAAAATTCTCATAAAGAAAATGTTTCTAGAAAAGTCTTATTAAGGACATAATAGCCCATTACGGAATAATACAGTCTTAGTGAGTGAACGTCATGTAGGTCCACCTTTTGCATAATTCTCCAACTGGTAATTTCCTTTCAATCATTTGTTTTGCCATAAAATCCAGTTAACTGATATGTAGTCTGCCATTTCATTTCCTTCCTTTATTTTTTTAAAAAAGATCATTTTTAGCTGAGTTTGAATCACTACGTATGTAAATGTGCTCAAGCCCATAAGTGATTTTTTAATTACTTGAACAATATATGACTCTCTTAATTTAATATATTCCTCAACATTAAAAATAACTTTTCCGTAAATCAATGTATTATTTTCTTTCACGGCATCCGATTTTTTTTTTTTTAATATTTCGGTTTAAAATGAATGGTATGTTTTCCCCAAGTTTGTTTATAGTCCAAATTTCACTTTCACATAAAGTAATTGGTTTTACCAGAGTATTATTTTGCTTTAATCCTTCGTTGTTTTGATTTAAAATTGTCTGATAGATATTAGTTTTCATAATTTTTTTTTATCTTACTTGCATAAAACTGATTCTTGAAAACTCTCTTTATTATACAGTATAATTATAACATTTTGAGATATATATATTTATTATTAAGATTGAGTGCACTTGATTCGAAACAAAAATCATAAAATCAATTATTTTAATTTATAAGATAAAAGCCAAAATCCTAAAAATGAATTAAAATTTTAACTAAGACAGAAAAAGTAAAAGTCATTCATATGGTTTAATTGGGATTTATATGTACGTATATACAAAAGATATCACAGAGCCTCTTAATTATTAATAAAGTACAGAGCATATTTTTTACTCAATTCTAAAATTAATTAATAATTCTATGTTAAGTATACAACCATACAGTAAAAATAACTAACAGTTTAAATAATTCCTCATTATGACAAAATAAAAAATATTCAACAATTCAACTTGATTTTAAATAAAAATGTAAAATTTTTTAGTTTTCTTTTTAGTGCTTCTGTATTCAGTGTGATTATAAGTTTCACGTACGCATAAATATTAGGTTGGGGGAAAATAAATCCATTATTTTTACATGAACTTTATGTAACTTCTTTTGGATTTACTTTGTAAAAAGGTTTAAAACAGCTTTCATGTAGATTTTTAGGTCTTGCGCGTTACGACTGCTGACATGCAGTTAACTTCGATCATTTTTGATATAGATATTTTCGACGATACTGTATCCACATGCAAGGTGCATCTCTAACATCAAAAATACCCGAACGGAATCGACGAAACCAAAATTGTGCGTAACTGGTTGTTACAGTCTTATATAGGACGATAAACACCTTCCACAATTTTAGCCACCCGGCTATCTTTTTCGCCGTTACAAGAGTAAAACGAAAATGCATCGAATTTTCTGTTTGTTGTCTTCTATTTTGAAAACCTTGAACTAGTAACTGAATAAATCAAACAAAAAACCGCAAGAGGATATTTTAGTATCAAATGTCACCTTTCCAACGAGCATAAATCTGAAATTGTTTGATAGATACCTCACGAGATATCGATCACTACAGATGTCTACCGAAAAAATAATGGATTACTTTTTCCCCAAACTAATATTTATTGTTAAGGGATATATTATTGAGAAATGTGATGTATGGTTAAGAAAATAAGAAACTTTTTCACAATTACGATCATTTTTATAATGAAAATTGCTCAATCTGGAGTTTACCCATTAATTCATTTTCCATTTTGATGAAATCTCAGGTATTTTGGTAAAACAATATGATTTCTGAATATTGAAATTTTTTTTTTACGAAATTGTGAAATGAATTTTGATGCAATATCAATAGAGTCTTAAATTAGGTGAATTTTTAAAAGGTGTAGAATTTATGCCATTATTAACAAAACTGTAAAATGTGCTTAAGAATTCAATTTTTGTATGGCTTGATAAATTGTTTTCTGGTGTGTCAGTATTTATTAAGTTATTTTCTGATTTCATTTGATAAACAAATGTATATATTCAATAACAAAATAGAACACCCTTAAATGACAGGAATTTTAAAAATTCGAAATGAATGAAACCTAGTAAATAATATGTGAAAAAAAACATATATTATTTCATTAAATTCTATTTAAAACCTGAATTATTTGACAAAAATAATTTCCTTTCTTAAGTTAATATTATATGATTCTTTTAAAAATGAATATTTTAATCAAATAAATTTGCAGCAACTGTATGAAACAAAAGATTTCGTGAAATTACTTGAACTCCGCAACTGTAAATTTCCTAATTATTTCGATTTATTTAAATTAACTTTCAATTCCAAAACACTTTTTCCAGAAATAATTAGCAAAAGTTAAATCTTAAAATAATAAACACACAGTTATAAAGAAATGTGAGATAATTGAACTAATATTGATCAAAATTGTTGAATAGACATGAATTAATATAATTATTTTACTAGTTAATAATTTAAATTGAAAGCGCCTGAAAATATTCTGAATGGAATAGGATTGTATGTATCATATAAATATCAAAAACGTTAAGAGCTTTTTTATTTTCTATATGGTTTGCTGAATGTATTTGAACTTAGTTAAAAGCAATCTTCTATAAAAGCAAAATATATGTGTTTTTGTAATGAGTTCTTTGCAAGATATTAATCTGAAATGTATGTGCATATTATCTGCAAAATTAGAACTCAATTCCAAAATATTTTTAATCATATTAAATGAGCACTCATGAAAAAATATCTATGTAATACAGCGTTTTAAATTGAACATTATATTAATTATTAAAATAATTTATATAAAATAACTAAGTTATTAATGATATATATGAGAAAGATTAATTTTCATACAATTGATAAGAATATATAATTTGAACGTGAAGCTATTAATAATATATTTTTGGTATTATTTATCTATGCTAGTAGCTCATAACTTCACTGATATAGAATTTTATATTTTTAAAATAAATTTGAAGGGGGCTCAGAAGCCCCAACCCCTGTCCCTATCAAGACATTTAATGAAATCCCTGCAGTCAGGAAACATTTTAATAAGATTAAAGGGCAAATACTTATGATAAAAGAATGGTACAAAGGAACAAGCCCTGTTGGTTCTCTAAACCTCACTTATGACTGAAAAGATCAGACTGGTCTTTCCAGGTTGTCCAGTGGCCGCTTGAGGGGGCTTTGTTTCTATAGGGGTCAGAAGATTTTGCAACATGCAACAAGTGTCCTTTAGAAAACATTTTGGACTGTCTTCATCTCTTAATTATAAATCCTTTAATATTTTTGGGCTTTTTGAATAATAATCTCATGGAATAATATATTTTTTAATAATAATCTCATGGATCTTGTCTAGCAGTCGCTAGATCTGGAGGATATGTCAGACAACAAGACAATACACAACACATTGAACATAACAGAATAAAGTAGAATTTTATTCTAACAACGACTATGTCCCCTCATTGATATTTTCTTAGAAATTCAATTTTCAAAAATAAACTATTTTAGAGTTAATTTTATAAATATTTTATTAAACAGTTATTTTTATAAATATTTTATTATAACTATGAACAGTAATTTTAGTTTGTCATAAAATCAAAAACTTATAGACTGAGGCCATTCCATTCAATTTTCAAACGTGCTTCCTTTTGGGAATTTGTTCTAAATAAACAGAAAAATTGAAAGTGTAATTACAGATTCTTATATGATATTATTTTATTTTGTTCATAATTCATTTAAATTTTTACTGCATTCATCACTTTCTAATTTACATTTTAAAGCCTATAAACTGCAATTATACAGTTTACCTTCGATTCCTTTAAAATGTTAATTTAATGTATTAGCGAATAATTTTAATGAATTTATGTAGGTATTTTCTTTTATTCAATAATTTTATTATGAAAATATCAAAATTTATTGCAATCTATAAATTTTTTGCGTAATGAATGCAGCATGAAAAAACAAATATCAAATTCACATCTTCCTATTTTCCTCTGTCAATATTTATAAAGCCTATTTAGTATAACAAACTATAATATAACAGTAACATAATTTCTGTGGACTTATTTAATGATCTCCATTAAACTTTTCAAAGCAATTTTTATAAATGAAATGATATTTTATTTCATTTAAATAATTAAATGAACTTTACGCAATTATACTGTGTTTCAACATTCGCGAAACATTTGATATTTTCATAATTTTTAAATCTGGTTCATGCAACTCACTTTAATATGTATAATAGAAGTTTAATAAAAATTAATTATCTTTTCAATATTAAGATATAATTATACAAACGACAAAAACATCATTAGTTAATATTTAAAAAGCATTGTCACTGTAACTTTTTTCTTTTTGGAAAGGCATCATTTCGACTGGAAGGTTTATTGCGTAATTTAATGGTTGTTAATTATACAAAACAAGTCATGGTCACAATATTTTCCAAGAGGCATGTTATTTCTTTGGATAATAGGCTAATTTTAGGAGTTATCTGCTTCGCCATTCCTTTTAAATAACGATTACCCAACTGAATTTTGAGATAAAGATGACATACCCACTAGGTACCCCACTACATAAGATGGCATCAATATCGTCACTTGTTGTGTCCATATATGTATGTATGTATGTATATATATGTACAATATATAATAATTAAAATTTACAAACGAAGTTTCCAAAAATTAACTTATTTATTTAAGCCTTTGTTCATTTTTTTATATTAGGTCAATTGCAACAACATTATAAATTCATATCCCATTTTTCACAGATTTCAAAATTTTAAAATAAAAATTATTAATTATTTTTTTCTCATTTGTTCTTTTCATTTTGATCCGATTTTAACATCCTTGAACGAACTTACCAATACCCAGCAACAAGACATTGCTCTTTCAAGAGAATGTTTCGATATTTACTTTAACTATTGTTGAACATTGGGAGATGAGTGTTTTCTGTTTTTATACACATATTTGTTTTAGCGGTATTTGAAGATTTATTTGTATCCTTTAATACGAAATGGGATTCACGATCTATAAGGAATGAAACGCATGGATTCACAGTTAGAGACACAAAAAAACAACAATAAAAACAAGTATTTTGCATAAAAACGATTAATAATACTTTGTTTAATATATTATAAATTATGTATTGGGAACATTACAAGAAAGTGATTAGATTATTTGAATGTTTTTTTTTTCTATTTTACTTGATAGAGATTAAATAATACAAAAAATAAATGTTTCAATATCTTACGGTTTTTACTTATCTCATTAATTAACGAACTTCTTTAAATTATATTTTACACTATTTATTCTTAGTGCATCTGATATTTTTAGAAAATAAATATTGGTAAAAATGAGTTAATTTGATGTACACTTCTCTGAAAGAGAGAAATAATTTATTTTCTAAGGTTCCCAATTTGTTTCATGTCCATTTGATTAATCAAATGATTTCATTTTTAATCATAATTTTAAATATAAAATCAAATTAGAATAAAATAGAATCTATTCTTTAAATTTTACACTCTTATATAATAACAAATTACCAAGTTATTGAATACATTAAAACTATTACATGTAATAATATGAACTTGAGAAGCAATGCTAAAAGCAAAGTTATTCCTCCGGAATTTTCAATTAAAGTGGTTGAATAAACGTAGATATCTGATGGCATCTTTTGTTCACAAGAGAAATATTAAACTTACTATGATTGTTTTTTTACACAAACAATACAAAAAAGAAATAATCAAATACATAACCCCATGCAAACCCTAATCACAATTTATCATAAGCACTAGAGTTTGTGTAACACAAGTTATGTTAAAGAAACTCTGAAGAAATTTGATAAATGGGTGCCCATATTCCAAAATTTATTTTAAATCATTAATAATAGACATATTTGATAAATAAGCAAAACACTGAAATACATTTTTCATGGTCTCATTAAAATAAACATACAGTTCATTTCATAAATTACAATTCACAGACTCTAAATATTATTCATCTTCCAAAGCGTCGAGACATTATGTTGACAAAGCAAAGGTCTGATACGTCTTCTCCTATGTTTCTGGTGATCCAGTCGTGGTAAGAAGCAGTGGCAGTAAATACGCCTGGTATTGCACGCATACCACACCCTAAGTAAATTCCGAAGGAAGCAATTCCAATAGCTACTGGTTTCGTTTCATTCAAACCCACCAAAGGTCCACCAGAATCACCCTAAAAAAGATTTAAAATTAATACTAGTATTTAATGCAGCGATCTTATCATCTGCCAATTCAACCATAATATGAGAATGCAACTACATATAAATCCCACCATTTGTGGTTGTCTATTCGTAATGTTTTTTCAGGTGAGATAATTGGTTTTAACAGGTGGTTGCCGAGGAGCGTTACAAGGTAGCAAAACGATAAGGAAAAAATCGAATTATTATTTCGCATTATATCAGCTCATAAGCCATTCAGACTGACTAAAAAGAACAAATCCATTAAAAATATCATTCCCATTAATTGACTCAACACAATAAACTCTATTTTATAATATGCCCATCAAGGCAATCATCTAATTGAGATAAATAAATTGTGTATAGAAAATGGTTCACTTGCTAATTCTTAATTGAAGAAGTTCATTGCCCTAAAATATGGGACATTAATGAAAGTAATATAGTGATAAAATTAAAGGGAATGAAACTCGGAATTAAATTATAAGAAAATGCTATCTCGGTTGTAAATGAAATGAACGATCAAAACATAATCAATAGGAATAATTCATTTAAATTATTAGAATTTTTTGAATGCCTTGAGCTATCTGTGCAATTCGGTCTTTCATATTTATAACCCTGTAAACATGAATTAGAATATTTTTATTATTTGACTATCAAACTTTATTAACAAACATTTATAATCATGCAATACATTGCAATTTACATTGCTTATATACATTACAATATTTATATACATTAAACAGAAATGAATATACATGGAAGCTCTATACCATTCAAATATAAAAGTTCGTTTGTTATTTTATTGATGTAAATCGAAATTAACTTTCAAGGATTGAGTAAGAAGTTAGTTCATCAAATGGTTCGCTCTTTACTTCTTCACACTTAAAGATTTCTATTTACTTCAACACTCTTTAAGGTTCACAATTGGCCATTTGACTTTTATTTAAATTTATAGAGTTTAAAAATAACATGATGTCTTAATCTCAATAAATTCAAAGATTAGATTAGAATTTTAGATTTAAGATGTATGAAATCAATTAATATTTTTATTTACTTAAAAGTAAGTGATCAAGACCTGTTTAATCTTAATATCATTAAAATAATGATTAATAATTTTAATTTCATTAATATGACTTCACCAAGTACCTTGCGTTGAATCAAGATAAAACACTTATGGAAGAATTACTTTTGATCACGAAAATAACTGAAAACTTCAGCCTCGTAACTATCTTATCCTGATAACAAACACAAAGCCATTTCTTTATTTTGCCCCAACGTATTAATACAACTTTTGCGATTGCATTCTTTCATTTTTCCTTTATCCAATTGCTGAAGAGTTTGCTCATAAAGTCTTCTTACTTTATTATACCTTTAGATCATACTGACTTTCTTAAGGAATCAAATGTTAGTTCTTCAAGTTCTTTCATGAGAAACCACAAAGCAACTTAGGAGAGTTTGGCAGCCAACTAATTTTGGAGTCTGCTTAAAAGAACAGACCACACCGTTCCTTTATATGTGAAAGAGGTCTAAATAGCGTTATTTATAATGTTTTCCATAAACAAAATTGAAAACACTCTAAATAATAAAAATATATATCTAATATCTGAAATAATAAAAATCAAATCATTGCTAATATTATTTGTCTTTAAGAGAACACATTATACTATATCACTTGGCTTTAAGTTTTAAGCAAGTAAATAACTGTGTTTCTTTTTCCTATTTTGATTTCTTTGAAATTATTTCTAAAATATTCTATTGAGGAAAAACAAAATATGTTAAAAATATAATTTGAAAATCGATATACGTAAACAGTTGATGAAAAATACATATTATTCAACAGACACATATTTTAAAAGGAAATTTCACAGCCTTAAATATTACATTATTACTTATTTGCTCCAAGTTTAATGATATCTTCCTTATGTTCGTACAAATTCTCCCAAATCATATACTTTAAGTATTAGAAGTCTTCTACTCGAGTTTCACTCGAAAAGGATATCCACATAAAAATAATTGCTTGAAAAATGTCTTTTTTATTTATTTTAATACATTTTGATTAATTCATTGAGTTAAAATGATTGGAACTTTGAAATACATTTTTTGTAGAATATTGAAGAATAAATTTTCAATTTCTACAACAAACTAAGCATTTAACAGGGTAAATATTTTACAAATATATTTAAATTTAAGTATACTTTTAGTATTTTATGTATTGATTAATAATAGAAACTGTACTTTTGTTTCGTTATATTATAATGTATCTTTTAACACTATTTTGAAAACATTTACTATGTTTAATGACAGGTTGAATGATTTAATATTATTATGAAAATTGTACATAGTGTAAACATTTTCATAAATGGTTTAATTACTTGTTTTTGAGTGTCATTATCATTTAGTTTGTAAAATTGCTGTACAAACAAAACTCATTCTATAAAAATCGCGTTTTTTAGGCTTGAGAAATAAGTACTCAAAATCAAAGACAATTTGGCGATTTTTTTGATGATTTGGTGATATTTGGTGAAATCTTAGGTGCTAATCGTAAGTTAACATTTTTGAAGTTTTAAGTTGATAAGATCCATAAGGATCGAGTTACCATAGGCTTATTATATAAATGTTCTACAAACCTAGGAATAGTGTTCTAGGAAATACCGAAGGGGTTTAAATGTTAGTCTCAGCTAAGTGGTTGATTAAAGTAGCAGAAAGCAAGGAGTTATCCAACTCTGAAAGTTGCCTGGTATAGTTTCTATATTATAGAAACTGCATAGGTGAAAAAACTGCAAATAAAGTGCTTATTTGGAAGAAAATTAAATATATATTTTTTATTTAACTATTTGCCACATCCTCAGAGCCACGAAGAAACTCGTGATAATATATTTTCCTTTCACATTTTTGTATAGAAAGGTATTTTCATAGATAACAAATCATCCATTGGATTTTAAAATGATAGTTTTCAAAAGCGTTTCCCATTAAGTCCTTACAGATTTTATCATTTATTATTCATAATTACTTACAATTTTCCAAATTTAAGTTTCTAAGAATATTAAAAATTTTTGAAAAACTAAAAATATTTTTGAAAATTAGTATAATTAATTAAAAAAACGAATAGTGCAAAATTCTTGAATTTTTGATTTGTTGTATTTGTTATAAAACTTTCTTAATTTAGTCTATAAGCGTTGCATTTTTCTTGCTATATATTTTTCACATGGGTGCTTTGAAGTCTTACGAGCCGATATCCCTGGGAAGCATAAATACGTACATTATGATATGTTTACAATGGATTAAATTTTAAATAATTTTTGTTATTTTCTATATTTTATTCCCAAAATAGTTTAAAAGCATTTATCGTCAGGAATTATTTCAATTAAAAACCATTTGAAGAATATTTTTACAATTTTGTACAAGATAACTGTCAGCCGAAAGAACTACAACAAAATATACTGATTTACCACCAGCACAACTAATATAATTCAACAAGTATTGCTTTATGGTAAAATTTTAAACCTGTGATCAAGAAAAAAATCACGTCAAACATACTATTTAAATACGTTGAATTCATTTGCATAATATTATTAAAAGCAAACTTATATGCAAAGCAAAGACATATATATTAAAGAATTAATATATTAACTTTTCTTTAAGATGAAATAAAGTGCATTATTAATAAAATATATATATTACTGTTAATGACCAGTGGATTTTAGCAGAATATTTAATAACGGAATTATCATAACAAAGATGAATAATGAAATGGAAGGAAAAAAATAAAAATATGAGATTAAAAAAAGGAAGTTTACATAGCAAATGCCCTTATCCATTTCTCCTCCAGCACAAATGTGTCGATCAGTCACTTGAAAATTCAGAAAATAGTAAATGAACCTACACCTAGCATTGGTTGGTACATTTTCTGGGGCTGTCTGTAGAACTGTAGCTATCACTTCATCTGAAATATTAAAAAAATAGAAAATTTAAAATATATAAATAAATTAACAATTTATTGATTTTATCTCCGTATTTTGATCTCGCATACACTTTCGTATTCTGAGCCAGAGATTCGATGAACATTTCAAATACAATATGAGGAATTAATATATTTATCATTACGTCAAGTTGAAATATTTTAAAACCATAATCAATTAGTTTCCTTAAATTTTTCACTCTTCCCTTTAACATCAATAACCATTTTATGTATGAATAAACCAGCAAGCTATGTCCTTTGTAATGAATACAGGGCTGAGTAAATACGTTGCCGAATATACTGAAAGAGAGTAAAATTTACTTGTAAGTATATGTTCATTACGTAATTTATAAACTTAAATAATAATTTATTGCAACCTTATACGAGATTTTTATATATATCAGTTGATCGTTTCTAGCTCAATGGGAAAAAATTTCGAAACTCTTATCATCAACCATTATTTTTATTCTTACTTAGAATCCAGGTATTGTGAAAAAAGTGAAACAACTCCAATAATAGATTTCATGATATATAATTGTTCTTCACTAAAACATCATAAATTAT
Organism: Latrodectus geometricus; assembly: GCA_026290005.1. Taxonomy (NCBI): domain Eukaryota; kingdom Metazoa; phylum Arthropoda; class Arachnida; order Araneae; family Theridiidae; genus Latrodectus; species Latrodectus geometricus. The sequence goes on from JAPDSC010154463.1 coordinate 20,072, forward strand.
CAAAACCTAACGAAATACTTTAACTGAAGTTGCTAGGATTATTTTTACTTAATTCATTTTCATATACTGACCAAATTGTTCTCATTTTATAATTTTTTAAATTTTGTATTTTTACTAATGAATACGTGTCATAAATTTTATTTAAATATGACATTATATCAAACCAATTAGCTCTTAAATTTCTTAACTACATTGAGAATAATTTATCGGTGGCCCATTTACTAGTAGATTTCAATGCTAACATTTTTCAGATTTTCAAACATTTTTGTCATATATAGAACTATTTGTAGGAAATATACTGAAATACTTAAAAATGTTTTGAACAGTTGGATTTACTGAATATTTTAATAAAAATACCAAAGAGTTATTTTCTTGTAGGACCCTTTCCTTTGGTTAATATTTTTCATATTTTGGACACGAGTTTGGTTATTACTTATCATACCATGAACGAACCCACAAAAATTACGGGAAATCAGCTTTTTTTTTTAATTAACAATCGTTTAAAACGTTAGTTTCAGAATTTCAAAATGTTTGTGTTATCCTGAACACATATTAAAATTTAGCTTGTTATTTTTTATTCAGTTTCTCTAATTTTTTTTTCTTTTAAAAAATAACATAAAGATTATTTCAACAAAAATAATTTACTTAATAAATGGAATTCTTTAAAACATATTGAACCGTTCGTTATAAAAGCCATAAATTGCTGTTTACTTATTTAATTCGAAAATAAAATTTAATTGATTTTACTACTTTAATGAAATTTCATGTTATTATGATTTGTACATAATTTAGAGAAGTTTCAATAACTTTACATTGCTGAAATGTATTCATTATTTTATACAAAGTTAGTATAATTTGACTGATAATTTTCTATTCATTATTTATATTTCTTTCTGCCTAAGGAGCGAAATATAATTCTCACTTAATCCAAAAGTGAAATATTGATTTTGAAAATCTAAATAATATAGTTAATTTTAATCAATACCAAATTAACAACTTCTTTCGATTTTTAATGATAAACTCTTATTTTCCTTAGTTTTTTTTAAACTATAATGCTTATTCTTAATCATGCTTATTCATAATCATATTTTATGTTATTCATAAACCAATGTAAGCGTATGTTTCAAACTATAATTTCAAATACACTCTCCGTCTATTGCAGTGTTACCAATATTTATCAAAAAATAATTTGATGATTTTTACAAATCGTAACAAATAACTATTTCCTATCCTTTCGGCTTGTTCATTATTCCTTGAAAAAAATATATAAAATAGAACAAAATGATAAATTTTAGTATACTTCTTCCTGTTGCACCCCATCCCATAACTTGAGCTTTCTTATTTTCGTAAATTGAGTTTTTGGTAGGCAAGCATATGGGTTGGATTCTATCGCTGAGTGTCACTGGTGATTCCAGCTTCATCAACGCGATGTCGTATTCAGTTCCCTTGCCAAAGTCTTTGTGTGAGACGATCTCCTTGAATTTGATTTCAGTGCCGGGTCCATCAATGTAAATTGTTCCAACGTAAGCAAAAAAGTCCTCTGGATCTTGAACCTTTCCTTTTCTACAAATGAAATCATAGCTAGGTTAGAGTTAATTAAACATTGAAAACATTCAACCCTGTAATTAATTTTTTATCACAATTTCAACAAAATTTCTGATAAATCCTAATTCTGTACCATTTTTAGTAACAACGAGATGTCAATTGTGCCAAAATAATCTCAATCATGTTATTTAACATTAAATGGAATTTAAACTCTGTACGAATGGATAAACATATTCAATGCAGATTTGAAGGAAGAATCACTTCTTTTATTTGTGCACTAAGTCAGAAAAGTTATTTTGTTTGATAAACAAAATTTTTTGCATCTGAAAAGTAAAAAAAAAAGATAATTTTATATGGAATATTTAATAAAGCTATTTATATCAAATTTTACTTTAATGATTAAGCGAAACTTTTTGGTCAACGTACACTGCTGGCCATCATAAATGCAACACTCTGAAGGAAGCATGCAAATAACGTGCATTAGCGGAGGTAAGATATGTAAAAAATAAGAATTTCAGCGCAGATGCACATCACACGTGCATGTGACACTTCAAAGCACTATTTAAGGCTTGGAGATTTCGATGAATTCAAGTTCTGCAATTGGGTTTTTTTCAAACACACCGCTCAATTATGACACGTAGGAAAAAGCGATCATTTTTGATCAAGAATAATCCAAGTTCGACCGAGGAAGGATAGTGGTCTACCGACATTGTAGATTATCTTTCGGGGAAATCTGTAGTCATGTGTTGGATGAAAGCAAACAACTGTAATGCGGAGATGTGATCGTTGGATGCAGGATGGTACAACGGACCGACGTGTTCTATAAATCTACCTCAGTGCACCACTTCACGTGTTGACAGGCAAATTGTGCTCAAGGCAGTGATGGATTTCTCAGCCACATCACAAACCATAGCACATCACCTTCAATCTGCAATGCATTATTTAATGACTGCGAGTACCATTTGACGCTGTTTACAGCAGAGTGGTCTGTCCGCAAGACATCCAATGTTACGTCTACTCTTGATGCAGAACCATAGACGCCTGCGCCACCAATGGTGCGATGAAAGAAGGGTGTAGATGGCAGAATAGAAGGAAATTGTCTTTACTATCGAGTCACGCTTAAGCCTGCAACACCTCAACGGTCGCATTCGAATCTGAAGGCACCGTAGACAGAGAATGCTGAACAGCTGCGTTATACACAGCCACATTGGTCCTGCACTGAATATTATGATATGGTGCAGTATTGGATAAAACTCTCGCACTCTTCTAGTACGCATTGCCGGTACGTTAAGCAGCCAGCGCTACATCTCCGAGGTGTTGGAGCCAGTTGTCGTTCCTTACGATGAGGGCTTGTCCACAGCCATATTTCAAAAGCAAAATGCGTGACCATACTTGGCACTCATTGTCCAATGGTTGTTCATCAATTGCCTGATTTAATTGCTTCCCTGACTGGCTCGCTCTCTAGAACCATGATTCCTCATCGATTGACCCAGGTTTTATCCCCTGCTGCCGCATCAGATCAACTTTGGAAACGTGTGGAAGTTGCTTGGTCTGCTGTGCCCCAAGACACATCCAAAGTTTCTCTTAATCAATGTCGGGAGTGTGGAAGTTGTGATCTCCAACAATGGCGACTACTTTGGTGACTGAATTTGGTAGGAACGACATTTCACAGAGGTCTATAAATTTAATTATCTCTAGTATTAAAAATTTTTAATATTAAAAAATTTATTATTATTAAAAAATAATAAAAGAAAAAATCAACATGCTATCTATGAAATAAATTTTGATGTGATATGTCTTGTCTTTCTAGGTGTGGCAATTTGGCCAGCAGTGTATATCAACTACGCTAAAAAAGTTTAGTAAAAATATTTATTATTTATTTTTCCAGTATTACTAACTTTAATAACTACAAACAATTAAAGTTGAAAATATATTAACACTTTTAAGTTGTCAGTAAATGTCTAATTCAAACCACTAAAATTTCAAGAATATCATACATCAAATTTAAATAGAAATTAAATACACATTTTATTACTTCAGTTTAATAAGATCAAAAATTAAATAAAATATTACACTCATCATTTATCTAAAGTTAATTATAAGCCTGGGATTATCATTTAAACTTTACAAGTATCAGAATAGCCTTACAATTTCAATGACAACTAGTTTGCCCTTAAACATTATTCATTGTAATTAATATATTTTTGTTATTTAAAGATAATATTTTTACATAATTTACTTTTTTTAAGAATATATTACAATTATTTTGCAATTCCGGTGGTAAATTAATGTTAAAAAGTAATCCGGATAATTTTTCACATAATAAAAATTTGCTTACAGTCAAACAAAAAAATCTTGGAATCTGGATAACTTAAAGATAATTAAATAAAAATGTACATTTTATCCACTGTATAGTCTTATAACTATTTTAATAAATTTTTATTAAATATATTAAAATCACATATATATCCCTTTACAAATAATATTTCATATCCAGTTACGTTATCCTTTTCTGTTATAACGTTTCAAACGTTGAATAGCTTGTATTTAGCCAAGGTATCAAATTGCATTTATTTTATAGCTCTCAGTCAAATACAAGCAATTTTTTATTTATTTAAACTAATTATTATATTTGGATTTATATTTTACTACCAAAACTTATTTAAATTCCTTACCAATTAGAAGTTGGTGTTTTTAGATGTGATAATTTTTTTCACTCAGTCACTTTATTGGAATAAATACCGGTTTGATCAGTCTAATCACTATATTAAAATAAATCTTATTTAATCAAATTAATTTAATTTCTATAGAACTTAAAATAATAAACACTTAATTAAATTCATGAAATATATTTATAAAATAGAATATATACTGCACTGAAAAAAATTGGCAACAAAGCGCTTACAAAACAACGCAATGAGCTGCTGTCATTAACACTTTGGGCGTAATCAAGAAAGCACCACAAGTAAAGCTTCTCCGAAAATGAAGAGTTGCCTAGAAAGAAAATAATGGTATTGTGTAAATAATTTACAAATTCTGAAAATTTTATACATTTTTCTATATGTAAGATGCTTTTTGAATAGTAAATTTGTTCTTTTTGGGAGATGTAATTCACTTTGTGATAAGAATCTTAGACATAAAAACTGGAATAAGTTATTCTCCGATATTGTCAAACAACTTTGGAAGCATAAAAACCAAACAAATCACAAATGGATCATTTATTTCTTAGAATGGAACATAGTACATGATTAATTTTTAATTTGAAGAAAAAATCTATAACGCAGAGTAGATTAACACAAATTTATAAAAAAAAATATATCAAAATAAAGTAATTTATTTTGTGGAATCTATAATAATCTTCGAAAGATCATCAAGCCTTCTCCTAATTTAATTTTCAGTGCTTTTACTAATACTAAACAAATGAAGAAATACTATGCAGATCCACTACTTCATTTGCTTCTTACTTTATCTCTGATCCGAAAGTCATTTGAAATGCATAATGAATTTGAAAATTATTTCATTTGCATAATATGATTTTTAATGTGTGTACAAAATCACTATCACAGAATCAATAAATAACATAATGTGCTTATGTAAATAGTGCGAATTAATGAAATATTAAAAAGTTTGGGATGCTCCATTTACGAAATCTTCTTCAATAGTCCCTTACCATCCAAGGAAATTCCTTCTCCAAAGCATCTCGTCCGCCATAAACTCGTGGAGACAGTTCTTCATCAGGATCTAAATTCACATCATATAATATGAATCTCCACAAAGAAAACTTTTTATATTAGTTCAACTATACACTGAATTATGATTTTCAATTCATAATAAAATATTAAATGGATAATATTTGGGAAACTATACAAGTTCTTTATAATGGTAAAAAGGTTTAAGCATAAAAACATCTGACTTATAAATGTTGTAACAACACTGTCGTTTATTTATATGTTAAATACAAAATTCAATTTGTACTTGGTTTTAATCAAATTCAAGTGCTCTTTTCCTTATAAAATGATTTCCTTGTTAAAAGAAATATTTTTGATAGATACCTAAACGTCAATAAAACTCTGCTTTCTTTTACATCTTACTAACTACTTAATATATTACATTAAGCCTTTTAATACTTTCTAATTATATTTTACTTTAAACTTAGTGAAAACATATAATAAAATTTATTAAAATTAATCTATTTTATTTTATTTTAAAAAACTTTTCATTTGATGGCTTCACACATAATTAATTAGTATTAATTAATTATGTGTGAAGCCTTCAAATGTAAGGATATCATGACACGAAAAATTTTTCATTTTTAATTAGAATTGAATGAAAATATACTTTATAAAATTGAAATCAAATAAAGAAATGTTATGTTTATTTTGATGAAATGGTTAAACAAAATGTTTATCATTAAAAGTCATAATAGAAATTTGACAGCATCATATTTCAATAATATTATTACTTTTCTTATTTTCATATTTTATTGTTATATATTATAATTTTTGAAGTAAACTATTTTAAATGTTATAAACATTTGTGTTTCTATCATTAAGCTCATTTTAGAAATATTAAACTTAAACAAGTAAAAGTATAGGTCAAAAAAATGAAACTGATGATTTGTGATATCGAACATTGTAATTATATTTATTAGCAAGGTGAAATGTGTATTTTTATTAACACAAAACTAGTATCCCATAAGCGTTTTAAAATGTCCAAGTTAAAAATCAATTTGCTAAAACCAAATTATTTTATAAAACTTACCTGAGTTATCTATTACAGTAATGTCCTGAAAATAAATAAGAATTGAATATAAAGCACCAATGGATAACAGCATTGTAATAATAAAATCAAAATACAATTTTAATTTATTCTTGAACTACGCTGATATTTTCCATCAAAATTTAAATATCATTTTTTAATAGTATTAATTATTTCATTAAAACGTGAGCAAATTAGAATACTTTAATAATACTAATAAATACATAATATTTCATATGAATAGTATTTTTCCTTCAAATTTTTGTTTGCCTATAAATTGCTTAAGAATTTATATTACCCAAAATCTTTTCAATTTTTTAGGGATATTGATGTATAAAGATATAGATATAAATATAGAGATGTATATATATAATACCTTAATTAAAAATTTATTCTCAAAACTTTGCATGTTTTTTTATTTCTATAATGTTAAGATGTTTCAAATTTGGTATCATTTACAAATCAATGATTAAGATTATTTAAAAAATTAACGTCCTTAAATATATCATTTATTGATTCTCAGTAAATTATAAACCATTTCATATTTGATACTGAAATTCAGTGATTAATTTAATAATAAATAGGTATCCAAATTCTAAATTACATTTAGCAATCTGGTTTCATGCAACAAAAAATGCTATTTATATTTGTATTAATAAATAGAAATATAACTTCATACCTATTGTGTTTTCATACATTTTGTTTTATATGTACGAAACTCATTCTATTTAGACATGTATTATCTATCTATATAGCCCTCCAACTTATTTGTGTATATGTTACCGTGAAAGTCCGAAATCTGGAGAATGTCGACATTCGCTGGTGAATGTCAACATTCACGTAGTCGCTTGGTGTATGTCCGAAATATTTGCTAGATATCCTCATTTCTCACTTACACCGGCAAATGTCGACATCCACAATGCACTAATGGTGAATCTTGAATATGCGTTGCATCTCTCCGTATCCGGAGAGGAGAAATGCAGATTTGCATTTTCTTATCTTTTCGCCTCTCTGTTCACCTTGTGTTCCAGCAAAACACAACGTGCTCTAGGCCGCACCTCTTTGTTGACGTTGCCTTCTGTTATCTCCTTTTCGAGCTCTTTAATCATCTTTTCAAATTCCACCAAAGCTTGTCTGTGATTGTCGACATATATCGGCGATGGTCCGAAAGTGCAAGAAATGTAATCAATTGTACGGTCTTTCACCAACGTTTTTGGTATGTGTTGACATTCACCGGTGAATGTCGACATTCTCTGATTTCGGTCTTTCACGGTAACATATACCTACATACATATCAGGTTCAAGTAGACATTTTCTATTATAGGCTTATTAATAGAAGAGCTTTTATTATCATTATATCCTTGAAGAACATTAAAATGCGACTGCATTAACAATTAATGGAAAGCAAAGATTTATTTAGAAAAACATTTAAGTATATAAAATTATATATACTTCATTTACTAAATATATCAACTTTATTTCAAACTCGAAGAATAACTGGGGAGAGTTTTTTTCTCATTCCTGAAAGTAAAATTACAAAGTTAAAAAACGGTCAAAATAGTCTGCAACATACAACTGTAGTAATATCAAAATTACTCAAAAACACGCTTTTAATTGTTGATGTTAATTGTTAAAAATTCCAATTTTCATTTCAAAATTAATTTTAAATTAATTACTGAATACTAATCTCATACTTACTTATAGTATTATTGATGAAAAAATAATATTTTATGGCTAACTAGAATTCATAGTACAGTTTGAATTAAGAATGTAGGTCCTTAGATAACATATATTTAAGCGTTTCTTTTATTGATTTTCCATAGGAATAAATATTTTAAACAATTTTAGGAATCTGGAATATATAGAAATGGGCCTGAATAATTTGCTTAAAATTCTGATAAAATTATTAAATCATTTCGTTATGTGTGAAATTTCTAAATATTATCGCTTATTAAGACATGAAGATATTATAATAGTCATTAAAGAATTTTTCTTTCATACAGAAAAAATATGCCATAGAATCTAAAATATCAAAAAAGCTTAAACTATACTTACATTTGTATTTTTGCATTGCATAGTAGTTATCAGAGTTGTTAAAAGAATTATTACTGGACTGTAGCCCATGGCTAGATTTGCAACTGTTGTAGAGCTAATCCATCTTTAAATACATTTAAGATCCTAGAAAAGATCCATCTTTAAATCATTTAAGATCCTAGAGGTACCCCGTTTCCCATAAAACATCATTATTAACATGGAATTTTTTTTTCGTCTGGAGTTGTAGATATCATCAAAGAAAAATTTATTTTAAACTAAAAACATGAGGGCACCAATATATGCCATGTAAGTGAGCGCAAATATAAAAACTTGCGAACTCCATGCCAATTAAAAACAAAAATTGATGAATAGCATCTTTTTAATGTCTCAATATTATGTGAACCTCAGAGATTAATCTTTAGTCTGCAAAACGTTGATTGATGTGACACATGGTAGATGAAAGATAACACATGATAGAAATGGAATTGCTATTAAAACATATAAATTTGCTTAATATTAATTTCTTTCTAACTGTCCGTATTCCTCAGTTACTCTTATTCTATGAAATTAAGTAAGTAACTCTATTATAGTTACAAGCAAAAAATTTACCCTTAAATGCCTAGAAATATTTTTATTACTTTTGTAGTTCATTATTAAAAGATACAAACCTATTACTACAAACCTGTTACTGTTGTGTAATTTATGTGTTTCCAATAAATAACAAATACTCCTTATAAATTCTGAAAAAATTATTGCTTGGTATTTTATTACATTTTTTCTCAGATAAAACTGCAACAAATGAATTTCCAGTAATCTACAGTTTAAAAATTGACTTGCTTATTCTTTGATGATACACTTATTCTTGTTATTCTATATATGAATTGATAAAAAATTAGTTGCATATTTAAAAAATGCGAAATTCATTAAATAAATTCATAAATTATACTGAAAAAAAAGTACCGTTTGGTAATAATTGTAAGGACATTTTAATACCAGAATTACCAAATACATCTAATTACATTAATAAAAACTAAATTTTGTTTTTTATTAAATGAGAAAAATTAATATACAGTCAAATAATTTTATACATTTATTCAATCTGTAGTTGCAAAGTTTACTTAATTTTTTGATTAAATATGAAATTACGCAACTAAGTATAAAATATTTAATAATTCATCTAACTTATAGATAATAATTTAAAACTTCGATTGAAAGTACAGTTTCTACTTAATGATATTATAATAAATGATCATAAGCTCGTTATTGGCAGAATTATAAGTTAATTATTTACTAGAAAATTATGATGAAAGGAAAAACATAACTCTTAAAGCAACATTTAATTGTTTATAAAAAGGTGAACAATTATTTCACAATTATGGATACTTTCTGAGTGAAATTTTTAAGGTTGATTTTTTCATGCATATAAATATCAAATATGAAATGCTTTTAATATAAATACTCTATTGATGATATGTCATATTTCATAATTTTTAATGCATATAAAGATAAATGTATTTGTTAAGTTATAAAATGACTTTTTCAGATAGCGATATAAGTTCACCTGTACTTCAGAGATATAGAATAAATGTCTATTTATATTATTCTTTATAAACTATGTTCAAATTTTTTTGCGTTAATGAATTTTTATTCATATAAATAATAATAAATCTCTCATATAAAATTCCTAATTCTATATAGCAGGGATGGCCAAGACGTCGACCGCGGTCGACTGGTAGACCACGAAGACATTTTAGGTAGTCCACGCGACCATCCCGATAATAACCTCGGATATTAACACTTTGATTTATAGCTTACGGCATATAAATCAATGAATTATTTTAAATAAAAATTTACTACAGTCTACGCTTTAAAACCCAAAACAAACAGTGCAAAGATTTACGATTTAAAGATTTATGATTAAAGGTTTATGATTTATAAAACCTAAAACGGACATGATAAGCGTGATTAAAATATTAAAAAAAATTATACAAAGATCGGCATTTAAATTAAGAAAACATGAATTGAGAAACTTCAAAAACATGGAGGAAGAGTGCATCCATAATCCAAACCGAGTCTTCGAAGATTTCGCTTAATACTTACTTGTTTTGTTTGAAGAATTTTAAAGAAGATTCGCTGACTTAATTAGGTTGAAAGAAATACTTAATTTTATGATATTTCCATTTAATGAAAATGTCAACATTGATGGAGTATTTGAAAAAAACGTGACATTTAATAGATATCACAACAGTCACAGTCGAGGAAGAAATTATTAAATTAAGATGTGATATATTTCTTAAATCCAGAGCATATTTAGCAATACTGATTTTTGAAAATTAATTTATGAGGAACCGTTTCCAAATATTTACACAAATTGATTTTGTATTTGAAATCATACTTTGGATCGAGGTATTTTTGCGGATCTGCTTTTTCAACCATGAACAAAAAACAAACATTGGTCGCATTTAACAGATAAACATTTAATTTCGTGTTTATGCATTGCAATAAGCTCGTACTAGCCACAATATTATAAACTTGTCGAAGTAAATAGGATGGTCAGTTTATGATATATGAATACTTTGATTATTTTCGTCAATAAATTTTTATTTTGTAAATATTAATATTAAGATTTTTTTTAGAAAAATTACATAATTTACCATTTTTTCTTGTTACCGAAAATAAATATGTACGTTAATTTAGCCCTGCCATTGGTAGACCGCCTTCGATTTTTTAAATGTGGAGTAGACCCCGGATCCCAAAAGTTTGGCCACCCCTGCTATATAGTAGAAACTTTTTATGAACTTACAGAAATTCTGTTTCTGTAAACTTTTTAATAGTGAATCCATTTATTTAAATTAACTCCCAATTCTAAACACACTTGCAGCAAAGAGATAAATAATGAAAAATATTTTAAATTATTGACATAGATTAATTAATCCATAATTTTAAAAAAAAAAATATGTTGTGCTAATAAAACAGATGCACTTACAGTCATAAGAAATATAAAACAATTGAACATATTTTGGTCTAAGTGTAGTTTTTGAACAGAACTATAAATTAACTCGAGTTATTTTAGTGGATGATATTTTAAATAGGAATTCTTAAGGCATTCAAAATGAGAGTGCATAGTTTATATAAATCAGTTAAGCAGATTAAATTCTTTCTATTTATTTAAAGCTAAAATAAAATTGAATATTTTTTAATTCATTTAAAAGTAGCCTCCTGGAAATCAAAAGGAAACTAAATTTAGGTAATGAGGTTTGTCTTTTTCAGGATATTAATACAAAATGCGCCCTCCCATTTCCATGATTATTTACTTAAAGTGTTTTTTTATTTTCAAACAACTTAATATCAGATCAAATGAACTTTTAAAATATTTTGAAAACTTTGTTTATTAAACTGAATTTTAAATTAATTTTAACATAATTAAAGTTGATGTCCTGGAGCAACTAAACTAATAATAATGTAAATGTCAAAGTCCAATTAGTCTTACCAAATTAATAAAAAATATAGGCTTAAAACGTACGTAATGTATTTTTAGTATTATTTTGAACTGGGCATCTTTAACTATTGGTTTGTAATAAGTAATTGAAACTACTTATTTCATATACATGTTTTATCAAGAAATATCAAATTTTCCAATAATTTTATGAATTTCCATTATTATTATTGCATTAACTTCTCGTTAAATTAAAAATTCAATTCGTCATTCCCTTCGATACTCAAAATGTTTTGTTTCGGAAACTTACAGCAAATGAACAAAAAGTGGTTTTACTTACAAATTTTCTATTTGTATGGAATGATATTTATATAGTATGTTGTAGATATATTTTAAGTTTTTATGACATTCTTTTCATTTTAATTTGCGTATGATAAGCTACAGATATATTATATTAAAGATTTAATCTGTTATGATTTCTTTTAGATCATACAAAATTGATATTTACTATGAGATGCTTATATAGCTAGCATATTATACTTATAAAATGAACAAATTTTAAGTATCTTTATTATATGCTAGTGCATTTAATTTATAATTAATCAAATAGGTTAGAATTATACCAATGTAAACACAATATATGATTTTCGGTTCTAATGAGCACAATATAAAAATTTACACCAGTTATTCTCAATCTGTGGGGCATGCCTCTCACTAAGGAGGCACGGACCTCAAGTTTGTAGTTAAGAGAAAAATAGTTTTTAAAAAATTTATTAATTTACTGAAACAAAAGCACTAAACAAAAAACATTTAGTTATAATATTTTATAAATAGCTTATTAAAATAAAACAATTTATTATATCAATGCTTTTTAAATTTAAAATAATTCTATAAATTATAAGTGACCTCTTTAGGCCTATCTTGCAAATCAAACTTTTGAGATAAAGATTTGATATTAGAAATAGACAGTATCTATTCTTTTTCTATTTTTAGCTGAGATTTATCTTTTACCATCAAACAAGATTCTCCAGAAAAAGGTAATAGAATGGTAAAATAATTCAAAATATTTTTGTTTTTAGAGCAAAACACTCATCTACACCTTCCCAAAATTCAAAGAGTGATTTATCAGTAAATTATTTTTTGGCTTTGCCACTTGTCGGAAAATCTATTAAGGACTCTAGCTTGGTAATTGACAGCCCTTTGGAAATATAATAAAATGGGTTCCTAATCCCTTTGTAACTTGCTATCAGTTTGTCATCAGCAAGAAAACAATTTCTAAATTTCATTGCCAACATGGCTAAATCATTTTCAATGGCTAGAAAAATAACTTAAACTTTTTATTCTTTAGTTTTGAAAGTTTTAATACAATCACCCACATTTGATAATATCATTAAGCTTTTTGCTTTAAATTTCTGTTCCACAAATCCAATTTTTTACAAAAAACAATATTTTCATAACTCATATTTAGTATGAGAGTATTTTAACCTTGGAGTTGAAGATTTAAATTATTTAATTTATCGAATATATTAACAAAGTAGCCCGATTTCATCATAAACAAACTATCTTGAAATTCTTGGCTTTCGATCTGTTTTCCTTTTCTAGAAAAATGACGATTTCTTCTCTTAATTCATAAATACATAATAAAATTTTCCCACACGAGATAACCACTTTGCCTCGCAATAATATTGTAACCTTGAATGTACTGCACCCATTTCATTACAGGGAGTGAAAAAAACTTTTGATTTCATAGGTCTCATTTTTTTATAATTTTCTACGGTCACAACCGCAGTTAACGTAATATTCAAACAGGACTTCTTTAGTTGGTAGCAGCCACTATGTGGATCATGCGATGTGCCCAGACGCACTGAAATGATTTTTATTTTACAAGTATTTTTACACTTTGGACTGTTTTGAACATTGAACAATCTCCATCAGTTCATATTCAAAGATAATTTTCTATTCTATATTTATCTCTTTCATAAAATCATTTAAGATAGCAAATAATGCGAGTGCTGTTGAATTCATTTCTAATGATTTGCAGAAAAGTAGTTTTGTTACTACTGACATATCCTAACAAAATAAACATAAGCAATGAAATGAACACCTTTTTTATTCTTCTGTCTGATGTCAGATATAGACATCATATAGAACAATCGTTTTTGTTGTTCTGTCTGATGCCTCATCAAGTTGAATCGATAACAATTTGGCATGCAACTACGAGTAAATATAACAACGTACATTTTAGCTATATCCCAAATGCGAAGGGCAACAGTATTATTTGAAAGAGGTATGAACTACAAATGTTTTGCAAAATTATCTCCTAACACAGTTTCTACAATATCAATTGTTGCTGAAAAAAACTCTTGACCAATGGTATGAGTCTTCTTACAACTGGCTATTTTATACAAAACTTCGTAAAAGTTAATTAAAGCTTATTCATTCAGACAAAGCTTTTTAAAATTTGATTTTTGCTTTTTTATAGAATTTTAATTTGAATAATTCCATAAGTTTGTTGACTTACTCGCTATGAAGCATTTCCAAATGTTTCATTTGTTTATATTCGTAAAAAAAAATTAAGTTTATAGGGTTTCATCTGTCTGACGACAACATTTTTGAGAAAATGATGCATAAAAGTTTTTCTTTTTCACTTACTTTGGTATTGGTAAATGCAAAAGTTAAGTATTAATGCGAGTATTTTATTGATTTTATTTTCGTCTGTGTACTCATTGATGCTTCACTGTAATTAAAAGCTCTCTTACATCAGCTTAAAAACTTATCCATGATTCTGCATAAATTTGCTGCACTGAATGTTTAATACAATAGATCAAGGTGGAAAGCTCTTAGAATGTACTAAGGGGTTAACAAGTATATATCAATCCTCCTCAACTGACTATGGATACATAAAATAGTGGTGGCTAATGATTGCCTCTTGTTAGCAAACATGCCATTTCTTATTAGTTCGTTTCTCCCATTTACTTCTAATGCATTATGCACTCTTGCTTGTTACAATTGTTTCTAAGTTAATAGGATGCAATATTTTTTAACTTCTGGAGAGACTGCGTTATATTTAACTAAGAGTGTCAATTAACGGAGTTTTACTATTATTTTCAGTGCGGTTTGTCGGCATTTTTTGGTGGTTGTTTCGCTGTTGCAAAAGAAGACAAACATTTAACTCCATAGATATCAGGATTTTGGTAATTTGGATAATTCGATGTATTGATAGTTTGACTCTGATACAAAATTTGAGGAGATGGATAAATGGTAATGTGTAGAGTATCTATAATATTTGATTGTATTTGGATATTCTGTTAAATAACGTTGAGATGTTCTTTGTTTGCTAGAAAAAACAAAGAGGTCACTTTTTCCAAATCTGTTATAGTATATAGAATGATACGTGATTATAATGACATAATTTAGAAAGGCATTTGCATAACACTGATATATGGAGACTTTTGGTAATAGTAAATATGCTCATCGCCCTGGTTTATATTTATCCCAGAATTCTCATCAGTAGACCATGGAGTTTTGGTCAAGAATAGACTTTAAATGGGACTTGGGTCATAGGGGTCAATAGTTTAATGATGAGATTCTGTTGTTGTTTCTTTGCTAGTATATCGGCTCTTTTCGCTTTCTTTTGCTACAACGTGTGCTTTTATCCATTTAATATTCAATGTCCAGATATCTTGATGTTCATGTGAAAATTTCTAATGTTGTTAGTTAGTGGAAAAGTATAATTTGGGTTACCTATTGCTTGTATTACAGAGTTTCGGTTGCTCCAGACAGTAAAGATATTTATATCATGTGTATGGCTTATGTTGATTGAATTACTACAGCTTTTGTTGGTAAGGCTGAATTGCGTGGGTGAAGTATGATTAGTCAATTGCTTATTTATCTTCTTTCATAGTACGTAGTGATCTATTTTTGAACAATATGTGTAATAATTGTATAGAAAAAGGGAAAAATGATCTCTATAATTTACAATTATTCCTAAAATTTACAGTTTTCGGAGTCTTTTCTTAATTACTTTTTCTGGTTTTCGTTATGTATAAGCCTTCTTCTTTTCTGATGAATGGATTTTATATTTATTTACATGTTATTCATATTTGGATGAATTTGTTACTCCATTATTATAATTGGTCGGTACTCTTAGTTGTAAAGTTTCGTTTAAGGGCTATTTTTTCTGGTTTAATATGAAGAAGAGTTATTTTTCGAGAGTTAGAAGAACTGCTCTAAATGATGTTTAGAAAAATTAGATGAGAATTAGAAAGAAGTGTCTTCGAATGCTGAATAGAATCTTTCTTTTCTGATGTTTATAGGTTTTGCCCAAGAATCATATTTTTTTCAATAACTATTAAGTATGCTGTTTTTAAAATTTTTGTGCTTAGACCATATAAGCTACTTAATCTACCTATAATTTTCCAGACTCACTGTATGATTGGAATTATTTTTACTTTTTTGTTAAATGTAGTGAAAAGTAAAATTTCTAGCAAAAAACATTACCCAAAAATTTGAAGTTATTGTTAACTTTACTGTTATTGTTTAGTGTGATCTTTAGTTAATATTTAATACAGTGAATTGTAATTAACAGGAAAATATGTATAAAATACACATTCACGATAGATACGATATCGATAACAGTATTGATTTAAATGTGGCTGTCTGGATTTGAAACTGGCGTTATCGAAAATGACGTCAGCGCATTCTCTAATCGCATCTTGTCGACACTCCAGAATTTTCGAGGCAAATCAGAAGTCGTGAAACCACGAGAATATTCAATATGATTGTAAGAGCAACGAAAAAGCACCTAATTTTAAATCATTCTTGCCAAATCTCAATAAACTTCCATATTTTTAATAATTTGTTATGTTTCAAATTAAGATCATATTGTAGGTTTATCGCCAAAATAGTCAAAATATTTTATTGCTGGCGTTGTACGTGAGGAAAATTGGGATTGAAAATAGGGCTTCGAATATAAGATCGAGAAACGCTGATTTACAACATTTTGAATCCACACATTCATTTTTATTTTTCTATTTTAATACAAATCTTTGTTATGACCAAGAAAAAGTACACAGTTTTTTTACTTTTTTTATCACAATGCCATATTATGTCATTAATGTTATTTTTGTTATATGATTTAAAGTTTTTAAAGCGGTCCTATCAAAAGTAAATCTTTCTTTGTGGAATTATAGGTAAATGTTTAAGAATAAATGAAATTTCAATTTTACTTAAGTAATGAATTTTAAGTAATCACCCAGCTCACATACTCAGACCTTCTACATAAAAATTCAAAGGAATCAAAAACTTGAAGTAGCATTTATTTATAATGAAATTATATTCATGCAATATAAAAGAAGAAACTTAACATTTAAGAAAAATTTACTACTCGAAGAAGCATATAAGATAATATTATTTGAAAAATATTAGAGGAATATGAAAGGAAAATATGTTAAATTTAAAACTTGCTATTAAATGAAAATAATATCATAGAAATACTACATGAACATAATTTTGTAAGAGATCACAAGATATTTGCTCTAATTATTTTCAATAGAATTCAAGTAAAAATTAAAATGAAAGTTTTTCAAAAGTAAATGCGATTTCAAAATTAACCAAGTAAAAATTCTCTGACACAGGATCATCCTTATATAGAGAAATGAAAAAAATAACAAAAAAGCCATCAAAGTCTAAATTATGCTAAAAAAAATTATATGAAAGTTATTCTTTTATTTTTAACACCTTACTTCTTAAATACATTTTTTTTTCATTTTTAATTATATTTATATTTAACCATCATGTAAATTACTCTATATAAGAATCTAATAATATTTTTAAAACAACATTTCTTTTAAAAATGGTTTCCGTTTGAAGTGTATTAATTGGGTACATTAATTTTTGGCGAATAGAAGCTGTATTTATACTAAAATGATTTTTAATATTATCTTGTCTCATTTGTAAACATTATATTTATAAATTCTTTTACTTACAAATATTGTGTATATTAAAAATTAAAGAATCTTGTTCCTTAAAAGCTTAGGAAAATTTGGTTAGTTTTATGTTATAAATGATGAAAAAAATTAAATGATTCATAGTAATTTGTTTAAAGAATAATAAAAATTTTATTTTTTCTTTAACCACCCATTAAAAAACCACAATTACAAACTGTACATAAAACAAATAAAAAAGATGAACCAACATATGAATAGCCACTTTTTTATAAACATAATAAATAAATAACATTCAAGAAACGTGTTCCATGTGCCTATGCAATTCGTTTTTTTAATTTCATATGGAGTATAAATATCCTTTAGCCCTGCAATTTTTGTGTGCCCTGAGACGTTCTGTCGACGAAGCAGAGGTCGGATGCGTCTTCTCCCATATT
This sequence comes from Latrodectus geometricus, assembly GCA_026290005.1. Taxonomy (NCBI): domain Eukaryota; kingdom Metazoa; phylum Arthropoda; class Arachnida; order Araneae; family Theridiidae; genus Latrodectus; species Latrodectus geometricus. The sequence continues at coordinate 38,227 of JAPDSC010154463.1, forward strand.
TTCCATGATCCAATCAGTGTACGAAGCAGTGGATGTGTACACGGCAGGCACTCGTGGAGCAGCACATCCCAGGAAAGATCCAAAGGAAGCTACACCAATAGCTACTGGCTTAGTTTCATTCAAGGCCACCAGAGGTCCACCAGAATCACCCTAGAAAAATTTCGAAATTAATTGTATGCATTTTATGGAATGTTTTTAGTTTTTGAAGTCCATACCAATAGTAAAATATTGCTGAATAATTTTTAATGAATTCTAAAATTTATTGCTGATGTAATTCTAATTATATTTTGATTTGATTTTGTTAATCATGAAACAAAATTTAACATTGAATAGAGTCCTTAATTATATTTCATATATTTTTTACATAAGTAGCAGATTAATATTTATTCTTGTTGAATTCACAATAGGTATAAAATTTATAATGCACATTATAATTTAAATACACATATTATAATTTAATTTACTCTGCGTCCCATTTCTTATTTAGCACATAAGCTACAAAATTGAAATATACATTTTAAATACATAAACGAAAACTATAATCTAAATATAAGTTTGAAAATTGATGTATTTTGCTGAATATAATTACTTTTCTGAATTTTTACTTATTTAGAAATAGATTTTGAAATCAACTTATTTAACTTTTTACTGTTTACAGAAATTTTCATAAGAACAAAATTGAACTTTTTCCACATTATTATTTACTGTACATAAAATATTGTTTTAAAATATAATTATACCAAAATGAAATAAATATATGATTTTTCTTAAATACTATAAATTTTAGAGATGAAATATTCAAATGAAACAATATTAGCATTGCAAAAGGAAAATATGTAAATCAGCATTTTTAAATTTTACCCAAACTTTCTCGTTTTCATATTTTCACTTTTGTATTTACATTTTTTTCTACTTTTATTTAGTGAAAAATTGAATTAAGATAGTAAAAATAATTTAAACGTTCTATAAAAATAATTTCCATAATATTTAAGCATCATATTTAAAAAACATAATGTAAAAAATAATAAACATTTCTCTGCCAGATAAACATTTGTTCTAATTCTTAAACAGTTTTGGATTAATCTTGTTGAATACTTTTGAATTAAATAAAAATAGTAAGGGTTAAATATAATTATACAAAAATACATGACTTGCTGCTACATTTCCTGTCAAATATTTTTTCTTTTAAATTTGAATGCAAGATTTTTATGCTTATGATTTTTAAATTTGAATGCTTATGATTTTTATCTTCGTAAGATTTTTATCTTTCGATTATACTATTATTACCTTGGATACGCTTATAATCTTGAAATTTACCTTACTATTTTCTTACCCAAAACTTTCACTTCAATAAAATTTTTATTTACTTATATTTTTTGAGGATTTTAAGAGAAATAAATATTTAATAAAATAAAAAGTTTTTATCACTTTTCTTCATCTAGGTAGTATATATTTTTTTTTCGATTTACATGAAACACATAGAGTGAAACTAAGTATTTGCAAAGAAAAAAGCTTTTATTTTAAAAATGCATTTTACAAAAAGTCGCTGTTACAAAAAACGCAAAATATACGAATAAAAAAGTAGCAAAATATAAAAGTCCCCGCAAATCAAAACGCTAACTGAGACAATTTTAGGAAAATTTCATCCTCGTCTTCTCGATTTAGATGATTTGGGTAGAAGGCAAAGATCGGAAGCGTCATCTCCCATGTTTTCAGTTATCCAATCTAAATACGAAGATACGCGTGTGTACACTGCAGGGACGAATGGCTGAGCACAACCTCTTCGAGAGACAAATGAGGCTACCCCGATAGCTATGGGCTTAGTTTCATTCAGTGCTACCAGGGGTCCTCCCGAGTCACCCTAAAAGACATAACCTGGTATTAGTTCTTTCAACTTAAGTTTATCAAATGACTGCAATCGTTTCTGAACCATTAAGGCTGTTAGCCAGAAATGAGAATTTTTAAATATCTCAAAGCAAACTATTGTTAAAACAGTGTCGAAAATGCTCCTAACTTTTAAAACGAATTAAAATTTTAAAATGAATTTGGAATGTCAGTATATGAAAAGATTTTAATAAAATAATCCTTTATTTATAAGAAATAACAAATTCTTCTTAGGGATGAAAAAAGAATTTTAAATAAATAATACAATGAATTTTTTAACTAACCATAAACTAAATATATACCAAAAGAAACTAATTGAATCTTTCAAACGTATTGTTTGTAATTAACGTGTTGTTTTGTAATGTAAGTAAATGATTTTATTTTTAAAAGTAGCATATACCAATATTTATCATTATTTAGCTAAAAAAATCAATGAAAAATGTTTTTATGGAACTGATGTGAAAGGAAACAGTTAAAATTATTAATTTTTTCCCATTTGTCTGAAAAAGCATTAACTAAAAACAATGGCTTGATAACGTTGAAGAGCTTTTGGAAATTTACTTTTGAAATCATTTTCTAATGCTTTTGCATTATATTATATAGAAATTAAAATTACAATAATTTTACAGCCATATTATATCCACAACTGAATTTATTTTTCTAAATATGCAACTCATGGTTTCAAACTCACTCTTTAATATTTAACTCAGGAAATCATTATATTAAAAAAGGAAGTGCTTATAAGGGCAAATTTTTTTTATCATAATAGGACAATAAAATACCAATACAATATAATAAATAAAATGTTTTTGTATTCTTGCATGAAATGGAACAGTTTTATGATATTACAACAATCATATTCCAGTACTAAATTATTGCTTTATATAATAACGTACTAACATTAATATACTCATATTTGGAACAAGTCAAATTAATAGTGATTTTTTTTCAAAATTCTAATTGAAATTTTAACCGAATTCACTTAGGAAAACACATTCATACATACATAAAAAATGAGAGAGGACCCCGTACTGTACCATTTGGTTATCGGGTTTAGTCTACTCGTCACCGAAGAAAAATAAAAAAGTATAATAAAATTCGACAAGAAAACGCCATGTCCAAACAAAGAGTACAACTATTGTGTGTCTGCAGAGTCTTTGGTTATATGATTGGTTGAGAAAATATAGTCATTTCCGTTATGAAGTCTCTAACTAAAAGTTTAGGGTTTTTGAAGCATAATGTATTAAAAGTCTGAGTCTGATGGATCGGCTGTGGAGCTTATACAAAGGGGGTTCCTGTTCTTCTCCATTGATAAGAAGCTCATGAGTTATAAAATTTAAATTTGAAAATTACTCAAATCCAAACACTTCAGTATAAAATAGTTTTGATTTTTTGGCTGCCTTAGTAAAATGTTTGTTTAGGAAACTATGATGGTATTAAACAATCTGATATGGATAAAATAATTGAAATAAATGAAAGAAACTCACAAAGCAGATGCCCTTATCTCGTTCTCCACCAGCACACACGTGTCGCCTAGTAACAGGAATTCCCAAAATGCCGTAAACCATAGTACACATGGAGTTGGTCGGTATATTTTCTGTAGCTGTCTGCAAAATCTTAGCTGATTCCCGTCCTCCTAATAGAGTTAAATGAAAATGTGTTAATTTACATGGACTTCACAACTAAGAAAGCAATGCATTTGAAGGTATTCATTTTTTTTTATTTAACACCTGATTTTCAGTTAACTCACTATTTGTGACATATTCATAACTGACTCAATTAATTTTTAAATATTTAAGTTTTAGAATATATTTAGACACCCAAAAGACTGGTATGCACTCTCAGTCAAAATGCATACATGCTACACTTTCAGTATAATAAAGTAGAGTTAATTTTCAAATACTTTCAATTTAAATTATAAAGATATTTAAAATTATTTGAAATGTCTATCATAATAGCTAAATACTATTCCAAAAATATTTTAATTAATGCACTTAATTCTCAAATCTAATTCTTTTGAAAACGTTTTACTTGCTGAATATGCTCATTTGATGTAAAAAATATTTTTTATTTAGTAAAATAAAACCATATTGACTCTCATATATTGCTGGTAAAATTCCCCTTGTTTATATAGTGGTTCTTAATTTTAGTGGTATTAAATCATTTTCAGTGCATTTAAATAGTCAATTAGTGTTCACTTCCCCAAATAAACTCAGTAGAGCTTATTTCATAATATTATCGTACAATTTAGAAAATTTTTATACTTTAAAAGTATACATTTTTTCGCAAAATAAGTTTCAATTACTGCTATTACTCAATGGAGGTACCAGCCTGATTTCTTCACTTTCTAACCAATCATTTTTCAATAACATTTATTTTTAATCTCAATTTTCTTGTAATCAAGCTGTATACTATTATAAGTTAATTGCAACTAAACTTCTGCTAATAAATGTCATGAAAAAACATTCGATATATTACAATGCTATAATGTGATTACTTAAATTACAGTATTTTCTGCAATATAAATTTTATGTGTAGATAATAATAGATAAAAGTATAGGATATTTTCCCTTGATTCTGCTTATTTCTTAAGAGTATGTTAAAAACAGAAACTGAATCTGTTTTAAGGAATAAATTTAAAATTACCTTTCTCCGATACACCCCATCCAATAACTTGTGCAGTCATATCTTCGAAGAGGGCATCTTTGGTAGGCAAGCATATGGTTTGGATGTTATCGGCGAGTGTCACAGGTGACTCCAGCTTCATTAAAGCAATGTCGTACTCAGTTCCTGAGCCATATTGTTTGTGGGCGATGATTTCCTTGAATCTGATTTCTGTGTCAGGTCCGTCTCTCTTGATGGTTCCAATGTAAGCGTTGTATTTCTTGGGATCTTCAACATCGCGGCCACTAAAAAAGAAATTATATCATTATACGATTAAATTATATGTAATCATAAAATGTAAAATAAAAAATTATGTGTAAAATGTGCTAATTTAAAATTTTATAGATCGCATTTTCCTTTGGAATGTTATGAACAGATTTTTCTACGAGTGTACTAGAGATTTTCATTAAATATATATTTTTTGAAAGATGTTTTAATTAAATTAGTTTAATATATTTTGTTAATCTATAAAATGATTAAATCTTTTCAATTAAAACTCATAAGAATGACATAAATTTGTTGAAATCAAAGAAATTGCAATCCAAATCATAAAAGTATTTAAGACTTTCATTTACTATACAAAAGCTTAAATTCAAAGAAAATGCTTTTAGCTTATTTCTAACATTCACTAAAACTGAATTGATAATTCCTTCTTATTCTAATACAGTTTTTCGCATTAAATAAAATTTAAGAATTATTTTAAAATTTTATCATTTTTGGATAGAATAGTTTGTTTGTTTTATTATTTAAAGATTTTTTTATTTATTCATTCTCAAGATTTATAAAAACATTTTACTTTATTATTAATATATGTACGAGAATATTGATAAAAATTCTCAACTGGGAGCACTTCCTTAGATTTTACTGTTTTTAAAAAATTAATACGTTTAGATCTCTTAATATAAATGTTTTACAGAATCACATTCCTGAAAAAGAATTTGTTAAGATTTCTTCAGAAACTCTCGCTCTCTTCAGTTTAACTTTAAAAAATGCTGAGGTTTAAAAGAAAATCTTTAAGTTTAATTTTGTTCATAAATTTAACATATTTTGTATTAAAAATAACAATTGTTAAATATTTAGAATCCACTTACAAAACAACACAATGAGCAGCAGTCATTAATACTTTGGGTGTTATCAAGAAAGAACTGCAAACGAATTTGCCTTGGTAATGTAGCGCAACCTATAATAAAAATTATTTATAATATAATAAAAATATAGTTTTATTATTAAACAATTAATTGATATCATATACTGTTATTGAAATAATAAAGTAGTTGACTCTTCTTCATAATTTAAAATGTTTCAGGAAAAGGCATCGTTATCTCAACTTTTTAAAGAAAGAAAGCCAATAAGCAAATATTAATAATTTAATGAAAATGAACATAAAAATATAAATAAATTATATAAACCAGATTATAATTTTGATAAAAAGACTCTTTCCTTTGAGTTTTTACTCAAACGTATTTTGTAGTTCATCTGGAAAAGAAAACTTATTATTTAATTATTAAAATTAAACTAATGTAAAATTTATCTAGTTTTAATTGCTTTGGCTTCAACGTTAAATCCTTTTGTACGGTAGTCTATAGAGATTCCCCCATGTACTTTGAAATACATTTTCAACAACAAAAAATATTGTGTAACTTCCCATTTAGAGAAGCAAGAAAAATACTTTTATAAAATAGTATTCTGTTCAAATTGTAATGTCATTTTTTTTCTTACATCCAAACAAAGGGATGTTAGATAAAATCAAAAAGGATTAAAATTCAATGCACAAAATTTCTGAAAACAACAAGTAAATTATTGATCTCCTTAAATTTCTTATTTTAAATTGATTAGTGACTAGCTTTTTGTCTTGGCTTCCTTGCTTGAATTTCATCGTGCCAAATCATTTATTCTGATAATTCAATTCAACATAAAACATTTTGTAAAATTTGCGATGTTGAGAAAAAAGCTTTGCTATTTTTTCACATTAGCATGTCTCTATTGTAGGATCTAAACTATGGTTACACTATATACATATTTTATTAATAAAATACTTCAAACTGCAAGCAGTTATTTTAAGTAATCAATAAAAATGTGAATATTTTTACCATCCATGGAAATTCTTTATCTAATGCATCTCTTCCACCAATGACTCTAGGAGAGAATTCTTCATCAGGATCTAAAATCACAATTATATGATAAACACAGAAAATAAGAATTCTCTCAACAAGATTTGAATATTTGATTTTAAATCAGTTCATAAATTGTAAAATATTTACATTTCTATTCAATAAGACTTAAAAAAGTTTATTAGGAATTTGTAAGATAATGATTTTTCCGGATCCCGAATAAAAACCCAAGAAATCATTCAAAATTAAAAACACATTTTACTAAAGTGATAAATCTAATATTAAATTCTACGGTTTTAAATAACAAGGTTTAATAAAGTTCAATCAGTTTAATAGTGTTCATTTATAGGGAGCAAAATTCATGTATCCAAAGAATAAAAATCGAAATTCATAAGCTTTTACCTCAACTTGCAAAAATGAAGGAAAGGCAATATCTATCGCTAACAAACAATAGCTAAGATTAAAACTTGAAATTTTCTCACTGAAAACATTGGACTTATATCTAGATTTTGAACTGTAATTCATTGCCTTTACTTGAATATTGTTTTATTTCTGTTTAAATGAAAACTACTAAAAAAGATGTATAGATTATAGGAATTGATTGAGAGAGAATGTATTTTAATATATTCCATTCTTTATTATTGTTTAACGATTGATTATATTATATTTATCCAACATCAACGTTAGTCATAATTTTGTGAAATTAGTTTAATTCTTACCTTTTTAATTAAAATAATAAAAATTTCATTGATAGTATAAGTTACGTTTTTTAAATTTTTATTTTAGCCATGAAAACTATTTGCGCCATCTATTTGACTTTCATTTCTTAACAATGCTAATATTTGCTTCATTCTATAATAAATTAGTTTAAATGAAACTTTTTCTTAAAATTTAAACCAATTGCAACTTATTTAATAAAAAAAAAGACTTTTACAAACTTGATCCTATGGTGATTGTAATACTAATTGTATGCAGCTATATTTGAATTTTTATTATAAATCCTGTTTGTTATAATAGATACTACTGGAAAAATATAACCTACAAGAGCAATTCTTCGCATATATTTGAGATTACATAAGTTTTGCTGCTATAAATTTTGGAAAAAAGTATCGTAAAATTTGCGATACTGATAATTGATTCAAAAGCTTTACTATTTTTCATATCAGCATGCCTCTATTGTAGGGAATAAACAATAGGCTAGACATATATTATTTATAAAATATTTCAACTTATGTTTAGCTTATGTATTTAATTTCTTTAAAAGAAATTTCATTTAAAAAAATTTGCATTTTTTAAATTAAAATGTGATAATAAGGAAATTAAATTACATAATTTAAATGTATATTTATATTTAGTACTCATATATGAAGAACAGGTTGTTTTATAATTGAATTAAATAGTTGAACACCAAAATACAATTTCAAATATAACATGATTCTATTAAATATTGTCAATAACATTTCAATTACATTGTTAGATTCATTAATTATTTCAAAAATAATTCAAAAGTGTACATCATAAATATTTGAAAAAGAATTTTTCATGTGTTCTAATTTTTCCATTTCAATTTGCTCATAACGTTAGATTTGAAAAATTTTAAAAATTAGATTTTGGGAATATAATTTACTAAAGCTTTTGCTATAAAATTAGCTTGCATGAAGTAACTTTTAAAAATATTTATAATTAAATAAATTAACAATGGCTTTCTCTTTTTCTATTGCTTAATATTGTAACAATTTTAATTTTAATTCTTGTAAATTTTAAAATAATATCGTCAACTTAAGATTTCTTAAAAACATATTTTACCTGCCATCATTCGGTCCACTGAAACAATGTCCTATAAATGAAAAAAAAATTATATTAAGAAATTTCAATACTAAATGTTATAGAAAAATTCTTATATTTATCATTAAATTTAGAAACTTTGAAATAAAATATCATGTTACTTATTTTTGAAATATAAAGTTTATTTCAATATAGTTTTTTGTATTAAAAGAAAATATACTCATTTAACTAACTTATATAAATCTTAACTATCCGTTTGTGTTTAATATGGAAAATATCTATATAAAAAGTTATAAATTAATTAGAATTATACATTTTATAAATTTTTCTTGTATTTTAGTTAAATTAATCATTATTCAACAATATATTAATTTATTCATTAAGTTCTAATAATAGCATTTGTAGCTAATTCAGTGTTAAATAATAAGACATTTAGTTAAACAAGGAATTCATACAGAATATAAGAATTATATTGCTATATTTTTAATACTGTTTAACTTCCTACATTGTAAGTCAATAAAACTGGTTTAGAAATGAAAATAATAATATAAACTGATTTAATGCACCGAAACATTTAAACCTTATTTTCTGAAGTATGGTTAAATTTAATTATTAGGGAAAATTATTATCACATTCAAACTGTAAATAATAGGAGAAAGTAATAATATTAAAATTAATTTTATTGTGAAAATCGCAATTTTTTCATTAAAGTATATGTAAACATAAAAGAATACTTCATTTACATACATTTGAATAAAAAATTATAAAAGAATATTAGAAATATTCATGCTTTCCATTTAAAAAAATAATTGGAATTATGATTCTGTAAACATTGATAATTTCTTAAAAAATGTATTCCCTTAATTATTTTAAAAACTTAATTTTCTTTAAGATTTTGTTTAAAATAATCTATGTATTTAAGCGATGCCTTTTGTCAACAATTTTTTTTTCAAAAGCTTATTTTTTTAACTACATCAAATAACAAAATGAGATCTATACTTACATTTATGCTTTTAGATTGAGCAACAGCTACCAGAGCTGCTAGAATTATTGTTCCTAGACTGAAAGCCATGGTGAGATTGATGGCTGTAATGATGCGAATGCGGCTTTATATACCCAATAATTGTAGGGGTACCTCGCTTTCCATAAAATATCCCTGCACATTCGAATCTTTCTTATTAAAGGTTCACTGACATTCAGTAAGAAGATTTCATTGTTATATGGACTCATGAGGGTACCTGTATGATACTGAAATCAAGCTCGAATGTACACATAAGCAAGATAAGAATAATTAATGTTCAGATAAGACATTCGGCTGGGAACATTAAATTTTTCCTTGACACATTCTGTGCGATTTCGGAGACAAACCTGTAATTATGATCTTTGTGTTCTGAATAGATAAAATTATTGACCAAGTAAGTTTTTGCATATGCATAATTTGTTTTTCATAACCTTTCATTCATTAAAGGTCAAAATAATTTAATGGCTTTCAAATAATATTGTTTTATTAGTAATAATAATTCTATTTTTAGTGTTAATTGTATTTCTCTCTATGCCTAACATAATTGTGTGTGGGAGGAAGTATTTTTAAATATAAAATTCAACCATGGCATATAAATTAAATTTTAATGCGTAATATATTTTTAAGAAGCAAATATTAAATTTCGTACTTTAATTCTATACTGTTTTGTTTCTAACTTTTAAATCTATGATATTTGCTTTAAACTTTTAGTATATATACACAAAAATTAAGATTTCATTGTTATGAAATTCTTAACTTATTTTATATATTGATAATTAACTTATTTTATACATTGTATAAATTGAATAACATATTCATATTCATATATATATATTATTTTATATCGGATGGTAATTCATATTTACGAAAAAAATAGCATTTATTAATATATATTGTCAATAAAATTCGATGACTGATTATAACAATTGTAAATAATAAATATTTACATATTACTTTATTATATTATTTACGTCAAATTTCAAAATTAAAATTTTGCCCTTTTTCATCAAAATATATTTTTTATTAAATAAATTAATTTAATGCGTCTCATCTTATTCACAATATTTTATCCTGATATAATGTATAGATTCATGCTAAAGAATTTTTAACCTTATAATAGGAATCTAAAATTTTACTTATATTATTAACCATACTGAATAGTTTCTTATTGTAATGAGACATTTTTTGTTGTATAAGTCATTAAGCTTATAGACGTAAATATTTCAATGATGTAATGATTTAAATGATTTAATGAAGCATAATTTTATATTGAATTTTCGTTCAAAATGACAAAATATTTGTATTACTTATTAAAAATTGCACATTCAGATGAATAACATTAAATTAAAACTGATTATTAATTAACCTTCATTTATCAACAAAAGATAAAATATCAGATCTTTGTAATTTTAATTATCATTTGAAATGCGCATACAAATAATATGAAAAATATCACAGTCGAGTATATAACCTTATAATAGGACTAAAATGAATGGAGGATGATAATTTGATAAAGCCTTAACAAAAAGTACCTATAATATAACCTATAATATAACAAATAAAACAAAAAGTACCTTCCCCTCCGTATTAAATTCAATTCTTTATTGTTAATTAATCTGAATTTTTACTAGTTATTTAAATTGTATGTATGAGATTTTAGTTTTTAATGTAAAATTCTAAGATTGCTTTTTTTTTTTTAGGTAAGCTAATCCAATAAAGATTTATAGTGAAAAATTTATTCCAGGCTATAATATTTATTCATGACTGAATTGTGTATAGAGCCTACTAACTATTGAACTAAAGATCATATTATAAAACCGTCAACTTCCAATGCCCTAACATAGTAAGCAAATAAAACAGTGTGGATGAAAACGCTACTGTTACTAGTGTCAAAGTCAAGAACTGTCTAGATTTCAAGGGTGATTAGTAATAATAGACTTGACACTAATTATAGGTCAAAAGTTTGTTCTCAAACATTTTATAAGACGCAAAAATGTGCAAAAAAAGTCTTTGAGCAAGACAGGAATAAGAAATTATTAGATAGATTTTCTCACATGCACAGATTTTGAATATCTTTTTAAATTTTAAATGGTGGCAAATTTGTGTGGTTTTAATATTGCTTTTAGAAATGAGTTCACCTATCTATCTTTCTTTTGATTGGAAATTAAATACATTGTTGACCTAAAGTTTAAAGTTTAATAGAATTTTAGAAAACTTGTAAGGCATTTATGTATCGTAAGTTAAATAATATACTTTCAAAAAATCTGAAATTAAACTTACATTCAGTTTTCTATATAAATGAGTAAGATTCCTTTGGTCATTTGCTTAAAATGATATATGTGAAAATAAATGTTGTGCAATTCAGCCAGTAATGAGGTAAAAATCAGTTACTTACGCAAATTTAACTTTAATAATGCATTCTCTTCTGATTTAATTTTGTATTAATTATCTGATTTTCTTTGTTTTAATCAAAAAATTGTAAAAAAAAGTATAATTTTACTGTTGTGATTTATTGTTCTACTAACTTGAGAAATCTATAATTCTATGAAATTTGGAGCATATTGTCAAATTGAAAAACAATACATTTATCTCATCATAATAAACAATGCATTTTTTAAACTGATAAACAATGAATCCACACAATACCCCTTTAATTTCACTTGAATATCATTAAACTAGCTAATAATATAAAATTATAATAGTTCTTCAAAATTCCTGACCCTTATTTGTCAGAACAATTAATCACGTTTACCTTAGAATATTTGTATTTACTGAAGGTATATAAATTTAAAATGAATGTTAAATATAATTTTTAAACTTTATTTATGATAATAAGAATTTAGAAATTGAAAAAAATTCAAAGCTAAAAGAATAAATGCTGAAGATTCTGCAGCCCATTTACTTGTGTGGATATAATTTTACAAAATATATGTATGTATGTGTGCATGTGTTTGGGTTTTTGCTGTTATTGCACCAACAGGCTTCCCTGAGTACCTATCCCTGAGTTGCTACTAATTAGGTGGAAATGGCAGAGTGAGAGTTTTCATAATTTAGAGGCAGGAACAAAGCAGAGGAGCCCCAAATACCTCATCTGCCACCCCCAGAGGTATGATTTCATTTGAAGGACATAGCAACCACGACATATTTAACATGTCCTAACCATCTTCAGTGAGCAGAAAAGATCTCCGGTTAAGATGGGGTTTGAATTTACTACCTTCCTGTAACGAGAACGACACCCTAACCAACCAGTTCACCGAAACAGCCCTGTGTGTGTGCGTGAGTGCATACTTACGTACGTACATGTGCGCACGCTTAACTAAGTAATAAAAAATAGTAAAGCACGCCCACGTATTTGTAATATATAATTTAGTAAAATGCTGCATTTTACTAGAGTTATTAAAATATGTTAAAAGCAAGATACAAATTTTGTAAATTCTTATCTTGCTTTTAACATATTTTCACTAAAATATTAAAATTTACTTGTAAAATAAACGTAAAATAACCGAAATTAAATTGGATAGCATAGCAAGAAGTATTAATTTGCTTTTTTCAAAATGTTAATCTTTATTATAAAACAAGTGTAATTTTTTTGAACAAGTTATAAAATAAAGCATTAATTTATAGCATATAATAAATAAAACTAAAACATTAATTTATAACTTGTTTAACAGTTTTATTTTTTACTCATTATTAAATTTATTTTAGTGATAGTAATTTTTTTATGAGGTAAAATATAAGCGTCCTTTTAAGAGATTTAGTCAATAACTCTATTTTATTTCAATGATTCTAAAGAGATATAAAGTTAAGAATAAAAAAAATTTTTTAAGAAGTTTTATAATCTTCCGTCATTGCATTGAAATAAAAAATTTACAAAATAGCTACATTGTAATGAGGTAGAGGGCGTCCAAATAAAATACTCAAAGTAGAACTTTAAGAGTTTTATTTGGATGCCCTTTGGATTTTTTAATCACATCTAAAGTTTGACTTTCGATGTGATTAAAAATAGAGCAGTAGTGCTCAATGAACGTACTTAAGGTCCAAATTCAACACTGAATAATGATAAAATGGAAGTGAAAGTTCTATTACGTTTGATAAAAAGACAAAGAAAACTTGAAATGATTGGTAGGAAGTTTTGTTATATTTCAACACCTGTAACTTGACAATACTTCTCACTTTCTGCAAAATCTCTCTTGGAAGAAAAAAAAATGGAACATAGAAAAGCAGCCTTACAGCATTTTTATTTTGTTAGGCAATTTATTACGGAGCATTAAACGTCCATATGTATTTAAATATTGAACTTTAAACTAAGAAGGGAGAGACATGAAATATAATACACACACACAACCTAATTACTAAATACTTTTCTGAAGCGAAATAATTATTTTTTCTTCTAAAATTCATTTTAAATAAATTATATTTCGTGTATTAAAAGAGAATATAACAGAACGAATAATATAAGAGTTAAAAATAGAAAATAAAATTCTACACTATGTGTATAATTCAGATAAACATTTCTTATTTCTTCCTTTATCTTCCATTATTCAGAAAAAAGTTAAACGTCAGGTAAAAATTTTCTTCGTTAATTAATTAATACATGTACTTAAAAATAAACATTTCATGATAGCATTTAATAAAGAACAAATGGTTATTATAAAATAATTTAATAATCATTACATATTTCAACAAGCATACTTATATTAAATAACTAGATGATTTTTTAAATATTTATTGAAATCAAAAAGATAGTTGTTAAAAAAAATTACAAACAATCTGATTTGTAAGATTACAATTATTTACCACAAAAAAAATACATTTGTTTTTAACCAAAAAAATATTAATTTTTTTAATTAATTACTCAACAATAAAGATCTAATAGTGAATCTCATATGGTATTTTAGAACTATTTTTTGCAAGTAAACAAATTTATGTTCTAACTGTTTGTCTTGATTTTTGGTAATTTAACTAATATTACTTAAATATCAGAGCACTGTTAGCAATTTGACTATTATTTAATTATTAGAGCGCTTTAAGCAATTTAACTATAGATTAGTTATTAGAGCTCTATAATGGGAAATTATAAGAAAAATAGAAAAATATTTTATGAAAATATAATGCATTCATAGAAAAACATGCTCTCCTTAGTAGTAAGAATTATTATTAAAATTTATTCAAAATTGTTAAACAACAATAATAATTTTTTCACTATTTAATACATTTATAATAGTAAAAAAAAGGTATTTTGACACCTTTTGAAAAAAAGGTATTTGACCTGTTATATATACATAAATTTATGACATGAATGTGCATTTAATGTCACTTGCTGATTAAGGAGGAAAACTGCTTTTCTAAATACAGTAAGACCCCGCTTAACGCTGTTTCGTTTAGCGCTCTTGTGTTTCTTGTTGTTACTTGTGTTTCTTGTTTGGTGCGGTATTGTACGGACATATTTTTATTATTGGAAACATTTGTTGACATTATTGTAAGTAGGTATTAATTTACATATTTAATACTATATTACAGTGTCAA
>JAPDSC010154465.1:0-16708 GCA_026290005.1 Latrodectus geometricus
TATGTATGTATGTATGTATGTGAGTGTATGAGTATTAAATTTTACACATATATTAGCTAATTCTCTCTTAACTTTCATGAATATTAACCCTTCTTCAGTAACAATCTTGCAGTTTTTATTTTTTAGGAATTAACTAATAGTTAAACTGTACAATTCATAAATTTAAATAATTCTAGAGAACTTATACAATTATACCAATTATCTTTGAAAAATTCTAAACTAATGTGCTTAAGTTAAGTAAAAAAAAGAAAAACATTTTATTTATTCTGTTACTTCAACCTATTTAATTTATAAGAACAATTAAGAACACACACATTTTCAATATATAATCAGGCAAATATATTTAATAGCCTTTCATCTTTCCTCACTGGATCCAAGTATGTTCCAAGCATCAGAAGTACGAAGCATGTTTGGGAACTAAATACTGGGGATTTCAAGTTAGACTGATCACCTAACCTTGACATATACTTCGTACTCCAGGACCTTCGGTCGCGAAAACAGATATGAGCATTGTAGGATTTCCCCCTGCCCTATGTAATGTCATGTACTGTGTTTAGTTTAAAAATATATCAAACAAATAAAATTATTGAATAAATAGTTCAAAAAATGAAAGATATTTATAAAAATAGGAATCACATTATCGTCTGGATAATTTAAGAAATAAATTGCGTTGTTTTCCATTGTTCTTTGTGAGTTTGAATCTTTTTTCATGTTGAGGGTCGATCAGACATTAATTTATTTAGGATTCTTCTGAGCGAGTGAGAGCTAATATGAAATACTTTCGAATAGAAGTTCTATAATTACCTCCGATTCTAATTGGCAATATTCAGATACTCTCTCCACAGAAATAGATTTGTCTTCTAACTCTGTGTTCATCTCCACAAACCATTTGAGGTCATTTGTCATCTATAAAAAAATAAATCATCTATAAAAAATGGAATATTACGATCTCTGTATTTCGCATGTTTATGAAATATTATGGACAAATAATTGCGTAGTTACTGTTAAAGGTATTTCAATCGGTGCATATAAAATATCTCTCTAAAATATTTCACAATCAGTAATATCGTTCAATTTTATATTTCAGTTAGCTAGCTATTCAAACAAATGGGCTTACAAAAAATACGAATTTCGCATGAGTATATTTGTATAAATTTTACTTACTTATTTTCATGAATTTCACTGTAAAATTTGAAATAAAAATGTGTAAAATAGCTATTTCCCACTAAGATAGAAGTTGGCAACCGATTTATTGTCACTGCGTGTTTATAATCAGACATTTCCGTTTATAATACAAATAATTTCAATTATTTTAAGAGTGGTTTAAAAGTAGTTTGATAACAGGACAGTGGTCTTCAGAGCGAAAGATCGTGGGATCGATTCTAGCCAGTGTTGAATAATGGAAGATGGATGCTAATTTCTGCATGTACATCTGTCGGGATGAGTGCTTGAGAGCTTTCAGAGTTTAAATCGTAGAAATAAGTGAATGCGATCCACTATCTACAAATGTCCTGCTGGAAGTTAATTTACATGATGAATATTATGTCTTAAGCAGTGTGACTGTGTTAAGATGTCTACTAGATGTCACTCTGTGTGGAAATGCATAACAATATAGTTTTATACATATTTTTAATATTTAGGCAAAATTCTTATAAATTAACCAGAGAAAAAAATATTTAAAATGCTGTACATTGAAAACTTCTTAACATTAGAATATTTCTTTGAGATTTTTTTCTTTTTACTTTTCTCGGAATATTCAAATATAACAATGTCCGCCATTCACACATTCATTATACGAAGCTGATGTCATGTAAGCAAGCACATTTTGGGAATTCAGTTCAAATAATAACCTGAATTTTCACTAATATTATTATTATTATTTTTTTAATTTATGTTGAAATTTTTATCAATCAATTTCGACAATTTTTATAGTATACTATTCAAAATGTCAAGAAAAGTTGCTTTTACAACGCAAAGAAGAGAGTCTAATGGTAGAAGGCACACATTTTAATATCTATCGCATAAATTTCTTTTCGGAGGAATTTTTCAAAGATAATGGGTCACGTTCACGAGTCACAAAGGAGAAAATCCGGAAAGCTTCCAAGCACCTACCTTGGCGCATGTATTTGCAGAAGTAGAACATGCCTCTCCTTTTGTTCAACAGTTTCTGTTATCGAACTGAAGACCTTATGTGCTCCGAAGAACGCTGTTTTAACACTAAACCATGGCGAGATGCAAAAAATAATATAAAGATCAATTAATATAGATTTCATGACTAACTTACTTTCCTTCCATTTGTTATATTTTATATTAAGGTTGCTTAGAAATCTAAAAAAAATATCTATTATTGATATTCATAATAAATATTTATTATCGAAAACATTTTTTTGTTGTTTAAGTATGAGTTTAATAAACTCAAGTTAAATTTGATAAAATGTACCATTATGGTAATACTTTTCATTCTTAAAATTTTAGATTCTCTGTGGAGTTGTGTGTTTCAGAATGAAAACTGATACTTTGTTTCGAATTACTTTTTCCGAATGTCCATCCAAAACTCTGGTTTACAAAACTTCTAACTATGTGCAAGAGTTACCAAATATATGTCAAAAAAATTTTAAAATAAAATAATTCAAATTATAGATAAAAATCACGGAGAATAATGATACTAATCAAATTATTAATGTTGTAATACAATACCGATAAAGCGTACGACATCATAAGTCCTACTTCTGCAGGTGTCAGACTGTGACGTCCTTGGATAGTTAAATAAGTGGCTATGAAAACAACAATGCTCCCAATGAAGTCTAACAAAAAACTCAGCCACCTGTTGAAATGAATATTAAACTCATTTAAGTCAATAAATGTTATTCATTGCTTTGTGAATAAGCATTATTTAAAGCGTTAAAGTTCATATATAAAACAGCTATTCAAGTTATGAAGAATTATTCCATTTATATTTGTAAATAAATGTTTGTCTTTTCAGCTTTGTATTTTACGGACCTGTAGAACACTTTTGAGTTAATTGTTCCAGTGGAAATAAAAGTTAAAACCATTCATTCTATCAACAAAACCGTTCGACCATTCAACATACACAATGTCAAAACTAATAAAAAACTACTTAATTTCCCCATTTTCTTCTCTAAGTGTAACGAATAAACAGATAAAATTTGAGGACCGCCAACATTCATGGTGAGAAATTGAAAAAAGTGCCAAGGCAGAACAAAATGGCGAAATAAGAATTCCAGAAATTGTTAGGTTTAGCATATCTAGTATATCAAAGTAGGATTATTAAAACTGGCGAAATTTATCACCAACCAAAATTATTTGAGCCAAGGGTGTGGGCTCTGCTAGAATCCAACGAATGAACCAATTGTGCTGTCAGAATCATTGTAAGCAGTGTCATTTTTCTAAAATATCCCAGGCTTGCAAATGTGAAAGATGTAAAAAACATGTCAACAGTTTTGCAGCTTTATAGGTTTCCGTAGATAAAAGGTCCCATTAGAAAGAGTTTTCTTCTTTGGATAGTGAACATAAACGTTGAAAACTAAATTAAAGGATACATCCAGTTTTGTTACTACAAATAAAATATGGGATTTTTCCGAATTCATATGATTTGAAGGAAGGACAAGATTTTGTGAAAAATAATCTGATTGCTTAGAGAACCTAATCATGCTATATCTAAACTTTTTACTTTCTATTTCGAAATAGTAATCCGATAATGGTGAATCAATTTGAATAGCTTCAGGATTAATGATCACAAATAAGTCTACAGGTGCTAATTTTAATTTAATTTTTAGAGCATTACAAAACAAGTATTTGAAATCAAATATTTCTTGAGAAGACGATAAATACATTTATGAAACTGGCTTCTCTTACACTCATAATAAGCGAGTAAAGCTGGCTAAAGTTGCCGAAACAATTAACTAATCCTTAATGTTGAGATTTTGACGTCTCTAATACTAAAATACTTAGACATAAGATGATTTAAAAAGCCTAAATAATTATTTAATTATTCATGATGATATTGACGTCTCCAAATCATAACGATCCTATAAAATATGGCATAGGAAGCCAAAACAAAAGTTGTAGTTACAGAAAGAAGTACCACACCCGCAGCGATGACCCCATATTCTTCATATTCCAAAGGAGTAGAAGAAGAAACGGCCGAATGCTGTCTCAAGGTGCTTTCGATTTTCACACTATTACTTTCCACAAAGAAATACATAAATTATTAATGGTTCCATCGTGGAATATTAACAAAGTTCTTAGATAAACTGAAATTGGCGATTCATTAAATCGAAAAGTATTTGCTGTCATTTGTGAACTTAGTTCAGTAAGTTAGATTTCGAAGATAGTGAGGAGATTATTATGTAATGTAAAAATAAACTTTTTACCAACACGATACTCATCTCCATCAAACAATTTTATTAATCATCTTTTCTTTTACTGATATACAGACATTTTACATTTCCACTCGTATATCCGAGGCAATAGCTAACTCTCTTTCTGATCATTCTAAAAAGGGTTACCAGAATTCGTTGGTGCGATGGCGAAAAACTCTGGGATTCACCACAATGGCAATTCACTCTACTATATGATTCTAATATTTCATCTATTCGATGAACAAACAACCTAGTAGTTCTGACCATTAATTTTGTCAATTAGTTTTCATGATAGCAAGAGTCTTAAGCATACTTACGATATAATCGAAAATCCATTCTGGTGAAGCATTCTGAAATTATTATGTTTCTGTAATAGTTAATAGATGTCTGTTTAAAAAAGGAGATTGAATATATTCTCAAAGAAAATTTGACGAATAATTTATTGTCATTTCATACTGAGTTGCATTCCATTAATCTAAAAAGTTTTTACGTGTTTTTTTACTCTGTAATAGATAATCTAAAAGGCTATGACAGTTGTAAATAATGTGAGCCTCTCCAACATTTTATCTTCAGGATTTAATAGCTAGTGGATCGTTCTCAGAAGTCATAATCTGTCAGTTAGCTTTTCAATACAATTGCTAATTTCAATATTCTTAAGGAATGCACACACCAGAACAATTATGTCATTACATTTTTATAGATAAATATCTACCAATTTGTAACTAAATAGGTTGGATTCAGCAGAGCCCATACCCTTGGCTCGAATAATTTTGATTTGTGATAAATTTTGCCAGTCTTGGTAATATTCTACTTTGATACACTAGATATGATAAACATAACTATTTCTGGAATTCTTATTTCGCCATTTTGTTCTGCCTTGGCGCTTTTTTTCAATTTGATACCAAGAGTTTGGGCTCTCCTAGGACTGTACCAAATAGACAACATGATTGTGAATTGTTGCGAGCTTTTCAATTATCGCTCTAAATATGCTTAAAAGTGCCAATGTTATTCAGGATTAGAAACAGAAGATTCGCTATGACTTTTGCAAATGCTGCAAACCTAATCAGAGATAACATTCGTTTCTCACTATATCACAAATAGTGACTTTTATTGCTTTATGTCGGGGTGCCATGCTTTCTTACGCTTTCTGAAATTTACACCATTTTGAGTACATACTTCCTCCCAAAAATATAAGTTTCACGATAGCAGGACAATTCCTTGTATTTATTTTTTATTAACATGTTAGAAAAACTGTATTTAAACTCAATCAAAAATAATTGATTAGCTGTTTTTTGTAATGCTTTCCTTATTGATTGCTGATTAAATTGTATAATAATCTAATAAAACTATGGTGCAAGATTTTTTTATGTTTTTTTTCTAATTCCCAAGGTTCCTGGAATTTTGGGGTCAGTTTTAGAATTTCACATCTTGAGTTTCATAAGTATGGAATTTAACTAAAAATTTGTTTTTTAGAAATGTATTATTCTATGAGACTTTTAATTTCTATACTAATTTTCATTCACCAGACAAACATTAATAAGTGCTTGATAGTTTGAAGAAAAAATTTTAATCTCATAACCCTCTGAAAATTAACCAAAATTTGTCTTAAGGAACAATTATTCTATCGAACACATAATTTCCATTTTGCACTCCAATCATGTCTATCAATGATGAAATCAATAATTTATTTGTTAGAGAATTACTAAGTTGAGAAATCGAAGACTTGTAAAATGAGTGCTTGAATCTTAGAAAGTTAAATAAGTAACTTTTTGATTATTTAAAAAATTTAAGTTCCATTATGAAATAGTGTGACAATTACCTGCTACAAGCTATCGAATTGAGATAGCAAATAATATGACTGTCTATTTTCTCTTCAAATCTTTGGATAAATTTATCTTGAACTTTATATGCGCAAATGGAAGAAACTCCTTGTATCGATTCCAACAACTGACTATATAGTGGTGATTTGGTAGTAGATTCTAATCTTCGAATTTGGCGAAAAACCTTTAAATACAGCTTCTGAAATATGAAATTACTGTTGAATTACTATAAAACTTTCTTTGTACATATAATATTTTATAAGAAACTACAAATAATAATTTATGCCACCATTTAAAAGAATAAATTTTTGGACAAAAAGTAATTTATAAGCTATACTTCAAATAAAAAAAAACTATAATTCTTCTTCTACCTTAGTAGAAAAAGAATTACAGTTATTATGTGCTATTCAAATTTTTAATTTCTTTAATATTTATGCAAATCTTATTTAATATTACGTATACATTATTTTTGTAATTCTTTAAAATTAATTCTTTTGCTCATATCCAGTAAAGATAAAATAATTGTGGTTCTGTTAAGAATTTTCCCATTATTTTTGGAAAAAAAGTTAGGATAAGTCTCAAAATATTTCCCTGAATAAATAGATATAATTTGAAAACGAGAGAGAAAATACTGAAAACTGATACATAAAGAATTGATCATGTGATATAAAGTATCATAATATTAAATTTCAAATATACCACACGTTTAAATTTTTAAATAAACAAGCTGCACACATCATACGAATAAATTTGAAAGAATTATTGAATTATGATTTAAATCAAGATGAAATAAGAAAAATTACAAAATGTTTCATATTCAGTAAGTATTGTCCAATGATGTCATGGATCATTTAGCGATAATCCATGTTTTGTTAATATAGACATGGAATACTTAGCAATACCACTATTAACACAATAGGAGTATATTTCTCCCAATCATTTAATTTTGATATTATTGTTCAAAAATTTCAGAACTGACAATATGTTGTTGTTTCTGATCTTATCTAGTGTAGCATTGCTACATCAGATCCACGAGCACTTTAATCTTCATAAAATCAAGAAACAGCAAAGGATTCACTAGGATATCCTCCTTAGTAAATGTCAGAGACAAAAGAAGGTGTTTGACGGGTAGCTGGTAGACATCGCATTTACAACAGATGGGATAGGGTTTACATTTGACATCAAATTTAAAGCCATGAAGATGGCTATTATCAAACCTAGAATATGTAATCTAGTCATCTCTAGAACTCTTGAAAGCAATGGAACCACCCCAGAGTACCAATCATGAGCAGAAGGGGATGCTCCAGATAGCCCGGACACATCTTTTTCGAACAGAATGCAGTTCAAAGGAGGTAAAAGTAGCATCAATCGGAGTGCTTCTTATAGCCAAGGAATCTACTCTCTTATTTCCATGGATATAGACATAAAAGGAGATTCAATGCAAGTGTTTGCAATGGGTGCAAAAGAGTTACATGAAAGACGATGGATTAAAATCCCAACCATATTACCAACATGCAACCACACATCGAAATACTGGTTGGTTGGTTGGTTGGGTTTTGTGGCACAAGGTCCAAAAAGGACAATCTGCGCCAATCATCGAAATACTGGATAGTGCTGTGAAAAAAATTGGTTTTGAGAAAGGAATAAACAATTTAGATATACCTATGTGAAGTAACACACTGATTTCATACAATTTATATACTAAAATCATCCACTTCATTTTGAGAAAATTGAAATCATTATTTGGAAGCATTAACAAAAAGACCAAAACATACACTGAATATCCAAAACAGACCATTACCACCATTTCACATTGTATCCTTTTTGATGATGTTGAAGGCACATAATCAATATCCAAAGGAAATTGAACTTGTCGCTGAGAATTTGTAGCATCATTTATATGGTTATATATGTATATCATAGGAAAGTCTGTTGATTTAAGCGATTTTTACAAAGAGTAGACTATGATAGCCTGAAGATTTGGAGCTACACTGCACATTGGGTATTGAGAAACAGTCTTCTTGAATACCTGTCTTAAATGGATAAATGAGAAGAAACCACTAGCAGAATCCATGTAGTTTGACGTCCATTCATCTTTTACGAAATAGAATGTAAAAGGTCGAATGGCTTAGTAAAATAAGTTTGGCGGGAACCAGTAGTTCATTTGACGATCGAATTTCTATACTAATTTCACTTAAATTTTTCTCTCGAACAATACAATAGTATAATAAGTTGAAGAAAAATAGTAATTTCTTCAAGATAACTTTCAAAAATAATTTTATGCCACGGAATCAAATGAAAGGTTCATGTTGTTTTATGACTCATATTAATTAAAAGAGTAGACACATGGATTCCGTTTGCACTATAAATTCTGAAACCAATGAAATAGATTAGTCGTGTTACTCAAATGAATAATGACAGCTGAATTATAAAAAAAAATTAATAATAATAATATATAGTTGTCACAAGAGTTTGTTTTCGAAAAGCTTCTAAATCGGAAAAATCAGGAAGCTAAGGGAAAATAGCGGTAAAGCTGCTTGTTAGTACCACATACTTCCATTAATGTTAACTCAGAAATTACATTATTTGTCTTCGAAATTTCCGTGAGCATTGACGTCAAGCTACAATAAAATATTTTATGAATAAATTTAATTGATGTTTGATCCATCTTTGCTAGTATAAATTTAAGGTAATAGTGTAAAAATTTACCTGTAGAAGATAATAAATGATTCCCAGTGGTACGATACAGGTAAGAAAAATGGGAGCATTTGTCCCAATCACATAAAAAGCTCCAATAAAAAAGAAGAGGAAATCAAAGCAGGCAAATATCACGATAGCTAATTCAGTATCTAAAATATCTAGGTCGGAAGAAAACCTGATGATGGGAAAGAAATCAAAAAATTAATACATTTAATAATAATAATATTTATTATTATATATACATATTAGATTCACATCTGTCCTAAAGCATTTTGATTATCAAAAATTAGTAATGAGCTAGTAATGAGCTTAAAATTTTTTACATTTCATTGTTGTGGAAAAAAAATTTAAATTTATTCTCTTTTAACCCATTAAATTAACTTTTAACTCGTTTATTTATGTTACAAAATATTCACACAGAATTACAAAAAGTTCTTTATAATTTGTTTTTAAAAGTTTAGGAACTAAGTAAATTTTTAACTCAATGACCTATTAGTAGGACAGCGTTCTTCAATCGCAACCAACAAAGAAAATGGGGCACTGTTGGACAACAGAAAGTGAAAATTCTGCCTTTTGCATGCACATCTGCCGGGTTGG
The DNA here is from genome assembly GCA_026290005.1 of Latrodectus geometricus. NCBI lineage: Eukaryota > Metazoa > Arthropoda > Arachnida > Araneae > Theridiidae > Latrodectus > Latrodectus geometricus. The sequence goes on from JAPDSC010154465.1 coordinate 9,500, forward strand.
GTAGTTGCAAGTTTCTTGAGTTTTCTCCCTTGCAATAAGTTAATGCGTTCCATTATCTACAAAAAATACTCCCTGAAGGTAATTTACTCGGTGGATATTAAAGTGATTGACAGAGCACTTGTACAGTAGACACTAGATGGTGTCAAAGTCAATAATAGAAAGAAACAATTTATTAACATGAGATTATCCGACTCTTAAGTTCTTGTGAAATACTATAAAATGTTATGTTAATTTTAGCTGAGGAATTTTCTTGCTATGAATCATTGAATCTAAATAATGCGTGAGCATTCTTTTAATATGTATATTGTGTTTGTAAGAAGCGACACACCCTCCATTTGTGAAATTTCACTACTGGAAGAAGATGCTAGAATATCGAAAATTGGTTCATGCAAAACTTCAGTGTGTTTGAAGAAACTGTAGCATGTTTCTCATATACAAATATCATCTGTATGTTAATGCAAAAATTGTAATGATACCTCATATAAGCAAGAGAAGTATTTACCAGTGTGTTTCCGACTTTGATAAAGATTACAATGTAGCCAACTGTTTTTAAGATTTATCATATTCCAATATTATTGCTCGCATGGATTGAGATACCATAACTGATAGCAGAATATGGAATCAATAGGTTTTGAACCTTTATATGAAACATCATGCTGGACGTCAGATGTCAGTTAACACATGTAACCCAGAAGACAAATATAGCTTCTCGGTGTTTGTTACAATATATGGCTTTGATGGATCATGCAGTCACATTATGAAACCTAACTTAAGAAACAGAGCAGTTTACAAGATGAAAAAAGTCTACACAAGCAATTTGATGATATTTGCCTCAGAATATGGAGCCAATTGGTAAAATCATTGATTATCAACTCGGCTCTCATACCTTCGGAAACTCTTGATGTTACATTAATGATAAAAACAGCTTCAGTATGTAATTAACGATGGACCTGAATGCAGGGAAAGCATAGCATCGTGTTTCTAGACAAATACTGGTTTTGTTTAAAGCATTGTGATGTTTTTTTTTTTTTTTCAAATTTGGTGGCAATGTTAAATCTGCAAATAGCCAGGGTGCGTCGGACATTATCAAACTTCACTTTCACTTGAAGTGGTGAGTGCGCTTGAGGTGTAACTGGGTACATGTTTTGATCACCTTTATTTGCATGGCTGCTTGAACATGTGATCACAATTCTGTTGTGTTAAGGTCTGTGGCACTATTCTTTATCCAATATCTGAGAAATGCTATGCATCAGAGGATAATTCACGATACTATTATTCTGGTATTTTATGGGACTTTTTCGATATAGAAAAAATTTATACTGCTGCCAGTAAGTTCTGCTGTCCTCTTCTTAAGAGAAAACATCCGAGCAATGGTTACGGAGCAACTGACTGGTTACCATTTGAAATCACTACGATCAATTAACTGAGGTGATGTGTTTAAGCTACATAGACAACTGTAACTCACATACCATCATTTTTTTAACTCAATATCCATACATATAAGTATCCTTATTGTTACCAGCTTATAAATGAAGTCAATTGTTTTCCAATTTCACATCAAGTTTCTCAATTTATTTAATGAAGATAACGATGAAAAGGTATTGATTGTGTACGACTCTATATACATTGAAATCAATTGGAATCACTCTGTAAAAACAAAATAATTTTAGCAATATAATGTTTTCTTAAACATTGAATCTTGGATTGTAAAAAAAAGTTTTTTCATATGCAAGACAACAAACATTTTGTGTTTTATTGAACAGCTTTCGAACCCTTTTGAGCTTTTGAATTTTATTGAAAAATAAGGAAAAACAAATGATTCTTACACATATATGAAAGTATGGTAATTTTATGTCAGAGGGATTGAAAAATATTTGATAATAAATTATGCAAGTTAGTTAAATAACTACTTAAAAATAAAATGAAGGCTTAAATAAATGTTTTATTAAACTCTTAAGTCTTTCCAAACGAAATAATTTTACATATGTTAAAACCATTACATATTATTAGTAAAATTACAAAATGTGCATTAAGGCAATAGTAAAGAAATATTTATTTAAAATGAATAAGACAGATAATGATAAAAATAACAAATATAAAACTGAGATCATAATACCTGTTTGTAATTCGACCAATGGGTGTGCAATCAAAAAAAGACATAGGAGATTTTAAGACGCTGATTAACATTCTTTTATGATATGTACCAGATGCTTTTAAAGTGCCATAAACTATGGCTATTCCTCCAATTGTCATGCTTAAACCTATGAGCAAAATCTAGAGTTTAATGACAACTACAAGATTTTTGATATGAGAAACAAAAAAATTCTATTCACAAAATCATTTTTTTAATTATACTATATAATAAATATATTGCTAAAAAAATGGCCAAACTAAGGTTGATCAAAAATATTTAAGAAGAATGTCATAGTTGATGAATTCGTTTATGTTTCACTTCCTCTACAAAAAAAGCAGTCAAGATGAATTGTAGCCAAAGTTACAGCATATGTTAATTTCATACTTCTCTATTTTTATCAAAAATATGAAATATTCATAGTTCTGAATGATTCAGATGTATACAGAGTATACTTCCGAATTGAATGTTGAATGGTATACATTCAACAATCTTCTGAATAATTCCTTTTGGTAAGTGTACAGTCTGAAGTCCTAAATATGGCATGACACACTGATAAATTTTTATGGATGAAATTTATGAGTTTATTAATTTAATAAACGAATATTTTTTTAAAAAGAAATGACAGTTCGAATGTTGTTACGAATAAAGAGACTAAGTTTGTATTCCTTAGGAAGAAAAAAAATCACATTGACAATATCAATAATAGTGTAACATAGTCTTTCAATGTGGAGTTTAGATTTATGAGGAAACAGAATTATTTGCATGTTTTTATTTTAACACTTGTTGATTAAAAAATTATGTTCTTTGAAGTGACAATTTCTTATGTATGACGATAGTTGTGATTTTGAAATATTTTTCTGATTATTCCATTTTATGTGTATACTTAATTTGATTGATTGATTGATTTAGGCAGTACTTCTTGAACTTTAGAACTGACGAAATTTGGACTTTATAACAACATTTGTGTTGTTAATATAATAAACTGACAAAAGATTAGAAAATTTTTAAAGTAATAAAAATCTAACCTACAGAAAAAACATTTTAACTTGGATGAAGGATGTGGCCGAATTAATAGCGATCAATTATATTCCGAGCGGTATCAATTATTCTCTTAAGAAGTTTGTTTTGTATTTCAGATATAATATCTGTAGAGGATGAGGTTTTATCACCATAATTATACGTTCGCTAAACCTAAAATTGTCGAGCTTGAAGAGAAATCATTAATAGTAAACAAAATAAAATACTATTGTCACATATACCAAAGAAGAGCGGGAATTACTCGTTTTTGACTAATTTGCCAATAAATTGCAAGATTCTCATGAGTTATTTAAATTTCTTTTGAATTATTTATTATTTATATTCTTATGAATTATTTAGCCAAGTTTCTTTCGAAAATTATATTATCTAGTTGAGATAATATCAAATTTATTCTACCTAAAATAAACTGTCTGAAAAGTTTGGGTATTATTGATATTAGCGGATCAGCCTTTGGTTTTCAGAGATGGAGTTATTCTCCGATTCCTTTCAAAAAAATAATTATTCTTGATTCTTTCCTATTATTAAAATAAAATTGGGGTATGTTTTAGGGATAGGAACATGTTTTATAAAAAAAATGTATAAGTATAATTAAAAGATGCGAACAAAATTTGTAAAAATATCCATGTTCTCATCATTTGTGAACATGAATATTTTTACTAATTTTGTTTCAAATCAAATTGTCATGTTTGTTCATTATCAAATTGTCGACAAAAATTGAACCGGGAAGTGGTTTTTATCTTTGCTTCTTTTTCTTTTCTATTACCAACGCATGAATGACCTGAATTAAAAATAAAATGGCTTGTCGAAGCATGATTTAAAAAACGCCGAAAGGATTTACGTATTCGAGTAAAATGCCCTCGATAAATTTTTAATTTCAAATCGAATTAATTGATTGCTCTGAGATACCACTCGAAATTGATGTCATATGTTCAAATCGTTTCGACGATGGTTAAAAAATTTGTGTAAACATGCAAATGTCTCGAATCAATTTGAACTAGTTTATGGAATTATAATTTTGGCATTTACCGAACAATCTAGATTTTACGAATGTTCCCTAACAACTTTTGAGATGTCCATGGTTTAATTTCTTGTTCGAGTAAATTTGTTTATAGGCCGCAGTGGCCCGATTTGTTAGGGCATCCTTCTCATTATTGGAAATAAAGACTTCGAATCCCACCTCACCGAAGATTCGTTGTTTTTGATAAAGACAGCTAGGACATGTTAAATAGGGCTGTCCGCAATGTCTTCCAAATGAAATAATACCTATGGGGATGGCAGTCAATTATTAGGGAGTCTTCAGCTTAATACCTCCTTCTAATTTGCGAAGACTCTCACCCAGCTGTTTCCATTAGTTGGTGGTAGAGCCCAATTATGCCAGCTTACTTCCCTATATTTAGTAAAGTACTTCCCTATACCTAAAGGTATAGGGAAGTATGCTGGTGCAACAATAACTTTTGGATTACGCATCGAACAAATCGATGCGATTCGTCCTCCACAATAGATTAAATTTGTCCAAAATCATGGTTAAATGGCTTATGTCAGCCTAGTAGTAGCCAAATTTACAAGAAAAAGATTGTCCAATTAGAAATAGAACAAAGCAATGAAGACATTAAGTTTTATCTGAACGAAATAGACAACCACTTCATAATAAAAATATTATCAAATTAAAAAAAAAAATTATACAAATTCATAAAAGAAGCATTTTATTAGAATTACTAAATTAAGTAATTTATAACTGAGTGGAATGTTCTATGTATTGAGGGTATCAATAAGATGTTTGTTCCTCCCGGAAAGAAACATAAGTTGTCATACTTCAACGAAACTTAGTGAATTTTGTCTTAGATAATCTCTGTTCAAACTGTTTATGACATAAACTATTTAAACATAATTGAATGTTTTGGACATATTTCATCTACTACGGATGACGAATCAGTCACATGCATTAAATTAGCAATATCATGAAATAACTACGATCACCAATCTATCTTGTAACAATTGTGTGGTCTGTAATAGCAAGTAACTTTTTGATTTCTCACAGCAAATGATGACGCAAGCTAATGACTCCTGCTATCTTGATATTCGATTGTCTCCAATTTGGGAAACGATTTTCGCTGGAGAAAGCTTATTCAAGAATAAAAGGATTGTATGTTAAATAATGTTTGTTATAACACTTATCAGACATTTATAATATTCAGAAATTCTATTTAATTTTCATATAAAAATTACGAAGAATGTTTAATAAATATATAAATAACTTGTCATCGTACTTTTTAAAAGTATCTTTTTTTATTTCCATAAAAGAAGGCTGAAAAATAGTGTATTTAATCTGAAACAGTTTCTCTCTTTTTCTAAGCTCACTGCTTGCCCAGTAGACATACAATTTCGTAAGTTTAAAATATAAATGTTCAAGTCTTATTTGGAAGAATAACCCATGAATTGGGAAGTGCATATCTTTAAACAACCATGTTGGTTAATTGTCCTAGAATTTGGCACTAGCGTAGATCCTATTTTCAAAAATAATTTTAATCATGTCTGTGCGGTTCATATGCGGAATAGTAATAAACAATGAATCAAGTACTGTGATAGATTACCTGATGGTCATTTTTCCTTCCATTTCAAAGTTCTCTTTGCCATATTGTAGCTCCAGAAGCAAACATCTTCCACAATTGACATATTCTTGTCGATTGTGGAAGAATGTCACATCGTTTCAATTAAAATTTGAAATCATACTTCAGCAGCCATATTACCAAAAGACTTTGTTAATCTAATGAAGTGTCCTCTTTGTAAGTTTGGTACATGATTGTATAATGCACAAGAATCTTTCAGCAAAGGCTCGACAATCAACGTATGATATTAGTAAGCAAAATCCACAAAAGCTTTGAATATTCTTTCACCCACCAATAAATTACGTTGGTATCAGGCAAGTTGCATGTTATTTTTCATTCATTCATCACCAAATAAAAGTTAGATAAGATATTTTAATCCATACTGTTTTATGATGCTCGAATAGTCCCTTCTTAAATACTTCGAATTTCTTTTTTTAAAAAACAGTTTAAGGTGAGGAAAATATGTGTATCGGCTTCATAGCCAAATTTATTCTATGCTCAATTAAAGGCTAAAGAAATGCTCATTTTCTTTTAACTGTATTACTTATGATTTTGTATTTATTATGAGCATGAAACAAAACATCTTATTCAAATTAAGTTTCACTTACTTTGTGAAAATCCAAGAGCTGCATATACGGACATTCGCCAAGTCGTACGAGCCGTGCTTTGAGTTATGTTGAGGTCTGAATCCCCACTCCATTTGCTCAGCCAAATATTTTTCGATGTCTAGAAGAACATTAGAGAATTAATTACTATAAAAATTTCATTCAATTTATAGTTTAAGGGATGGATAAGCTCTATTTAAATATATTATTATATTAAAATACAGTACATATCACAGATGAATTATATCTTAGATAATAAGAGAACGGATGAATTGTATTTAAAATACGCAACACCATTTTGTAAATTTCTTATTCATTCCATGGACAGAGAGTTTAAATTAAATTGTTCATATAAAACTCATTGAGATTCAGAAATATACATTGAAAGAAATATATAGACCACAAAAATAGAACTGGAATATAAATATGTGAAGTTAATTACACAAAACTGTATGCTATTTTCGTAAATATACTCTGATGATATACTTAATTAATGTCATACTGAATACCAAAATGCTCGTCAACCAATTAATAAATTTTGTTAGATTATCTTTTTCTCTGAAGAAACTTTACGATATGTGAGAGAAAGAGAGAGAGACAGAGAGAGAATTAGAACATCTTGCATTTTCTCTCATAACAAAAATTTTGTTTAAATAAGATCCTTAATTTATTTAAAGACAGGCAAAATAGTACAATCAAAAAATTCCAGAAAATAAAGTCGAAAAAGTATTTAGTGCAGAAGAAATATTACTACAAAACTAAAAAACAAAATGTATTAAAAACTATACATAAAATGCGTCTATTAAAAAATACTATAAATCTCAAT
>JAPDSC010154467.1:0-12236 GCA_026290005.1 Latrodectus geometricus
TTTAAGATTTTTAAAAAATCCAGGACTTCTGGAACTTTAGTATGCGAACCCCATTCAATCAAAAAATATACTTTTTAATTTATAAAAAAATAGTTATTTTTAATAATGATATGAAGTAAATTCAAAAATTCCTTTTTAATTATGCATTCTTCCGTTGTTCTGATAACAAGAATTATATTTTATTTTACATGATATATAATCTGACATGATATATCATATTATATATCATGTCAGAATAACACATATTATATCAACATGTACCAAATACTGAAATATGATATATTCTTGTAATATGACTCCTATGTAAAGTATCATTCATGTTCTTTAGATTTATTACCTGAACACAGAAAAATTATAGGAAATGAATAAAATAAAAAAATAACAAAATTAACTGATCATTGAAAAACTAAATGATCATTTGTATTCATTTTCAAAAAAGGAGACTATCAAAACTTAATAATTTTAGAGCGAAAACAATTTTTGTATTTATTTGAGTAATGTAGCTATAAAATAAAATGTCTTTTGTTATCTCAAAACAATGCTCTTTGTTGAATATTGGAAGAAGGAAGTAAAATATTCTTCGGGGGAGAAATTATTTTATACAGAAATAAATTCGAAAAGTTATGAAGAGGAAAAATTCATTCTGTCTTAGCCTTCTGACAGCATCTCTATATACTAATAAGTTCCTCTCCTCTGACAATCTGAATGTTTCATGAGAATCTTCCTTCGTTTCATCGGTTCCATTTAGCATTAGTTTTTCCTTCCGTTTTGCAGACATAATTTTCCACGATGAATCAATATCCTCCTTCATTTACCGGAAACTGAGAGGAGAGGAAATAGTAATATAAAAGGAATTCAGTGATATAAGTTATTTAGTTGTTGACAGTTCAAATAAATATTTAAAGTGTAAAAATTTATGAATACTCTCCAATATGATATTTATATTATATGACATTTTTAAAGGAAAAAAGAATTAAAAGATTGAAACATACTGAAATGTCAAATGCCAAATTTTAGTGTATCTGAATAAGATTATTATATGATTAGGTATATATACATATATATGACATAATCCTAATATACCTAACACATTACATTTGGCAACATTAGCAATTTTTAGCGATAACTGTAAGTGGGATAAAAATTACAATATGTAGTTTTTTAGTTTATTTATGTTGTGTTTTATTCAATAATTTATCCTTCTATGTAAGTAAATACTATGTAAGGCTACACCTTGTATATAGAAATTACTTTCCATTTAAATTCTTTTATTTATACTTTTACAATAGTGTAAAAAAATCGATATTAACGGTTCCTTCACTAGTTATGTATACAAATTTTAAAAAATAATATATTATCAAGTGATCCGTCTGCATAATAAGTTAATTAAAACATTTGCTTCTAAAAATGGATATGATAGAAAATGGAAGTAAAAAATTTTACTACATTAATCTAAAAGAAACATTTTCTAATATTTATATTCCATTAAATACATTTTTAAATGGCATTTTTTTCAAACAGGTGATATTAAATATGTATAAAAATCTCATCTCTCTTTCTCAAATACATACACGCACACACACACACAAGCAGATTTTGAAAGAGAAAGTGATATTTCAATTTTTTATTCCATTCAAATTTTTTTAATTATTTATATTAATATTCACAAACTCACAACCAAATTTCAAAATTGTGGACAAATATTACTTTAGAATGTTACTGTTTGAGTTAAAAAATAACCATAAATATAAAAGATTTAAAGATTATTTTGATGATGATATCTGAATTAAAAAACAACTTCTTTGAACTAAGAATGATAAATGATTTTTTTTCTGTAATTAAACAAAAATTAGAAATAAATTTTGTGAGAATAACCTTTCTTGCTTTAATAGAAAAAAATATTTTTATATATTAAAATAAATTAATTTATCTTGGCCAATTTATTGCGCATTTTATCACCAACATTAACAAAATAACTAACAATGCTTAGGCATCGTACAAAATGATAAGCAAATTTATGATACTGTCCGACTGGAAAGTAACAAAAACACATTTTATAAACGTATTAACAGACAATATTGAGATAAACAGAATAGAAACTAAAATTAATATTAAATGTTACATTTTTATGCATGAAATAATATGTATAATATTTAAGATAAACATATATCATTTCAATAGAAAACAGTATAAAAATAAATAAAAATAGCTTTTATAAAGTGTCTATCTATTTCAGAATCTTTTATAAGTATGCGATTTCTGTGTGAGAATGATAAAAATACCTGATTTACTGTAAAAAGCAGAGTAACATAAATATCAATATTTTCCATTTGCTTCCCATTCCAAGTATATTGGTTTTCAATCTCAGGATCGAGTTTATATAAACACCTTGAAAGGAAAACGTTTTAGAGATTCAAACGTTAGAACGACATAATCGGCATTTTACAAGAAAATTGATATTGGTAAGAGATATCCCATCACGAAATAGATTGGGTGTAAAATAATGTTGATCACTTGCTTTTTGAAGGGAAATGTTATAGTAAAAGTGAGAAATTGTTAATCAATGATTTTACTGGAAATTGTTAAATTTCTGAATAAAATAAAATGTTCAGTAGAGATAAATTAAGGTATATAAAATAAAATAATAAAACACATCAATTCATTCAAAATATTTTCTCTATCACTCCATAGTATTTAGTGAAATGTAGGATATACTTATATAACAATAGGCTATATACAGAATGTTTATAAAATATCTGAGTTATATTTTAATTATTAATAAAGTTTAAGTGAATAAAGTGGTAAGCAAATCTTAAATATAATGTATAAATATATAAATGGAAATCTTCTATATTTTATATTTTCTGCAATGTCTATGTTCCCACACAGTATTTCTGTTTTTGTTTGAATAGGCAAGTAGGCCAGAATAATTAGTTGTCTGGCATTCTGTTCAACAATTGATGGATTCTAATCCCACATTGGACTCGATGGCCATTTATTTATAAATTTGTCACAAAATTAAAGAATCATTGCCACAGTTGCCATGTAACCCATCATGCCAATTTCTGAAATTTATGATTTTTTGGCATTAATCTTTTTTTTATTTGGAAACTTGGCTTTTTATAATGCGATAGAAATCAAGAATAATAAGAATTATGTAGAAAATTCTATTTTGGCAACCCTTTACGTCAAAATTTTCTTAGATTGCAATTTTTCTTAGAATTTACAAATACATTTTTGAAATAATTGTTCTTATGTTTTAATTATTTGCATTTATATTTACGCAAATAATGTTCTTTTTAAAATCTTAGAGTTTCAAAAATATATATTTATGCTCTTTATTCATTAATGATAAGATTTATTATTTAGATGCGTAATCATTTGCACAAAAGAATTTATGTTGCAAACGTCATCTAGGCAATATTTCTTTGAAGCCAAAAAAGTTCAGAAATTGGCATGATGGATTATATGGCAGCTGTGCCAAATAATTTAAAAAACATTAAACTTAAAAAGCAGCTTTTGTTAATAGCATCTTTAACGGATACTTTAGACTCAATTCATAAAAAAGAAGTTTCTATAAATTTTGTACATTTTTAAGGGGAGAAAAAAATACCTGCATTCAAATATCAGTTCCTAATGAGTTAAAAATAAACATTAAAAATTGTTAATTAAGGGTTTATCAGTTTTTAAATTGTTGCTAAATAGTTAAAACATAGTTGTTGAATCAGGTAATTCACATTGTATAGAAATTTTCCTAAATTAAACCATCAATAATAGATAAGGAAAATACATAAGCTTCATTTCTTCTAATTTAACAAAAAAAGTACAAACGTGTTGAAAAACTAAATTTTGAACCATGCTTAAAATAAATAAATCAGAATTTTTTTTACTATGCAAAGCAATCTTAAAATTAAATTAAAAAATAAAATAAAACCAAAGTAAAATGTTTGCGTGAGTAAACGTGTCAGTTTTTAGTGGTTAATTGGTTTAGAAATTCAATATTTTAATTTGTAATCAATAATAGAATCCAAACTTTTACTTCATACCTTAAATATTGAATTTAAAATTTATGATTTTGTGTATACATTCTACATTCTAGGAATTTTTCAATTAATTATTTACATTTAGTTTTGATATTTAGGGACTCTTGATATTTAGGACTAGGTAAAAACATGTTTCAATCTCTTGCATTTTAAAGGAATAAATAATTTAAACATTGATTGAAAAGTTAATTTTGACGTTAATTAAAGTGAAATAATTTATCAAAAGTATAATTTTTCTACATTTAATAAAAACAATAACGTAATACGAGAACCATTTATCCTAATAAAAAACCCAAGTAGTTTTGTATTTCTAATTCTTTTTCTCTTTTAATTGTTTTACAGGAACATTGTGAAAATAGAAGAATCGTAATTCGTATACTTAAAAAATTTGAAATTATAAAATAATAAATTTAATAAGTTAAGGATTTATAAATTTTGTGTTTAAATTTTTTCATGAATGTAGATGTTTTTATCAATTGCTTCATATTATTTTGCACATTAATTAATCTGTTTTTTTAATTCTTCATTGAAATCTATTTAAATCTACTTTAAGAAAAAAAACTCTTAATTTCTTTTCCACACGATTGGTTTTCCCATAATATACATTTATGCTACTAAAAATTGTCACAAAACAAAAGTTAAATAATTTTTTTCAGGAGGCTTCAAATCCTTTTTTTATTTTAAATACTATTAAACAATATTAACTTATTATTACATAGGACTAATGTTAAATTATCTTCCGTATTTAAAACAATCATTGTAATAATTTTAGACCTCAACGATAAAAATGATTTTCATATATTTCAAGTCGCTAAATATTTCATTGAAATAATTAAAAATTCCGAAAAAAGTGATTTTCGTACAATAAAAACTATTTTTGATTACAATACTGAGAAAAAGTGAAATATAATCTAACAGCTGGACAGTTTTCTTTTTGTTTATTACAATTATTGGTATGATTACAAAATGCAGAAAACAATCAAATTTTGAAACAAATTGCTTTGAAAAATGTTTAAAATGATACATTACGATGAGAAGTACTAAAATTATGCTAATTAAGTGAATATATTTCACCACATAATTTCAAATCTTTTTCCAATTTTTTATTCTTCTACTCCTGAATCATGCAAAAGATTTTAAAATAATTTTTAATTTAAAACATTTAATATTCAATCATATAAAGTTCAGTTTTAAAGCGTATCAACAAAGTTATAACTGACAACTTATTATATTTAATAAATAAATCCTGAATTTATAAGGGATACGAATGCTAATTTATTTTATATTAAAAAGTAATTTTGAAATTTTTCTTTATATTTGAAGATAATATATTATTTTAAAAAAATTCAATATATATATAATACTCAAAAGATTACGAGCACCATAGGGGCACTATCATGATAAATAAAAGTAACCGGGGCACAATTTTAGAAAAATCCTATCTTATTACACAAGTTACTATGAAGAAAGAGATATTTCATATCTTCTTTTAAATAAGGAAACTCATGTTACGTAAGATTATTTTCGATATATTATTCAATAACAGAAAAATATTCTAGTCTATGCTTTTATTGATTTGAAAAGCAATATAACTATTTGTGTGTGAAAGCATCTTTAAAATAAAAAAATTCAACAAACTATTGCAATTTCCAGGAATATTTTTCTTTTTTAATAAGATTTTTCATATAATTGAAAATCATTTTTAAAAATATTTTAAATGAAAATTATATAATGCGTTTATTTCCATCCCATTTTTCTTCAATATAACAATATACATGTACAATATCTTTATGTAAATAATACATTTGAAAATTCAAACATTTAATTATTTAACAAAAAAAAGAAAATATGTACACATGAACTTAAGATATATAACTATATAAATAGACTCCTACATAATGTATAAATAGAAAACTCCTACACAAAATGTCAAATTTATTTGGATACAAATTAAATACATTTTGAGAATTATGAGGAAACATTTTTAGATAATCTTTGATATTTTTATCAATATATTTATTAATAAAATATTTTTATATAAATATTTTCACAAGTATTTCAAATTTTATATTTAAATAACTTAGGCATATAAAATGCATTCAGGTAATTTGATATAAATGATTAGAATAAAAAAAACATTTATATGAAGTAACTAAACTATTTGAAAAAATAAATTAAATTCATTTTGAAAAAATAAAGTAAATGTTGAATATTTTCCTTAAGCTTTTTTATTTTTTTATTGGCTTTACTAAAAATATCCATTAAAGAATAAAAAAATATTTTTAATGGATTCTTATATTAGAAGTTAAGGAAAATACAAAAAAGGAAACTTTCTCTCTTCCTTTTGAAGAATCTGAAAGCAGTAAAAACTATGTCATTATTTATAGAAAAAGGAAAAAAAAATGTCGTTTGGAAAGCTTTTGAACAAAGAAAGTGTTGCTTGTCGTTCATAAAAATAGTTACAAAAGTATTTGAAGATTTGAGAAAAAATACTATTTTTTAGTGCTTTTTTATGTTAATGATGTTTTTTTACTATACAAAAAGAGAAATCACTTTTTTTAAAATTATAAGAAGCAAATTATTTGAGCAAAGATTAAGGTTCATCTAATAAATATTAATCTAAAATTCATGGGTATATTTTATTTCAATATAAAAAAATTATCAGATTGAGATATATTTTAAACAATGCAAAAAATTTTTACTTGTAAATTGGAGCTGTAAAACTAGGTATTTCTTAAAAAACGATACGTAAAAAATATTTTTCAGTATTTTTGTTTAAGTAGTATTAGCTTCAATTTAATAAATGTATTTTATTTCAATAATGATTCTTTCAAATGAGACAATTACTTTTTAATTTTGTGACATTAAATTTTAAAATTTCTTAAAATTTGAGAAATAATATTTAAAAAAAATTGATGATGGAAATTAACATTAAGTTAAAATAATGGAAATACTTTCATATGAACTATATAATAAAAAAGTACATATTCTTTTGTATTCACTTCACATGCTATATAATTTATTCTTTTGAATTAGTAATGAATTTTTATTTAAAATATTGAATAAATTTTATTTTAAATATAGCAATAAAATTATAGTTATTTTTTAAATTTCATAACGAATATCATAACACTCAAATATCAACAGAATAGATTAATGAATATATTGTGCTATTCTAATTCTGTTCCTCACTTTCATGTTTTAGATGAACATTGTGAAAATAAAAGAATCTTAACTCTCATATTTGCATGCCTTACAATGCATACGTTAATTTTTCTTAAATGTTCTAGAATAATTAATTTATTTAATTAAGGATATTGTAAATTTATTGATTAAACTCTCTGAACAAATATTGATTTTTTTTCCTCTAGTTGTTTTATACTAAATAGTAAATTAATCTTGTTTAATTAATCTGCTTTTTAATTCTTAATTGAATTTATTTATATTATTTTTTAATTCTTAATTAAAGTAAAAAAAGCAATTCTTTATTTGTTTTTACAATTTTATTTCTTACTTAATACACATATACGCTAATAAAGAATTTTCAAAGTACATAAAGTTACTATTTATTTTTTAAGAAACTTTAAAGTTACTAGTTTTTTAAGAAACTTTAAACTTTTATTTATTTCTTCATTTATAATTTGAAGAATATTAATAGATAACTTTTGATTTTATATAAGCAAACCTTAATAATCTTCTTAAAAAATAATCATTGATATATTTTTAGATTTTAATGATTAAATGGTTTTTCATTCAATTAAAATTGCTATATACTTTTTTGAATTAATGAACCATTTCAAAATGTGATTTGGTAACAATACTGAGAAATTGTGAAATGTAATCTAATATCTAGATACTGTTCTATGTGTTAATATTTATAATTCAAATGATTATAAAATACAGAAAAGAATGAAATTTGGGAAAAAGTGGCTTTAAAAAAATTCAAAATGATGTATTACGATACGAAGTACTCCCACCTGTATCAGTAACAAAAATTTTGCTAATAAAGAGCATATATACCAAAAGATATTTTCAAATTTACCACTATTCTATTTTACAATTCCTTAATCGCTCAAAAGATTTCAAAATATATAGACACAAATGGAGCACGCAATAATACATTAAATAGAATTCAATTTTAAAACGTCTTAATAAATTAAAAAATTATACCTTATCATATTTAATACGAAACTGCAGAATATATAATAGGTACGAATACTAATTTATTTTATATCAAAGAGTAAATTTTAAGTTTATTCCTTTATATTTGAAGATGCATGTTACTTTATAATATTGAGAATGTGTATATAATGCTTAAAATAGGATCTATGAGGATAAATAAAAGTAATCGGGATAAAAATTTGGAAAAAATCTTTATTACAGTAGTATATTCTATTACTATATAGTAAAAAGATATTTTATATTCTTCTTTTAAATATGAAAATGTATGTTGCATAAGATTACTTTTGATATGTTATAACATTCAGAAAATATATATAACAGAAATATTTGATTATATATATTTCAGAAGCAACAGGACTATTTGTGTGTGAAAACTTCTTCGAAATATACTGCAATTTTTCAGAATATGTTTCTTTTTTAATAAGCGTTTTCCGATAACTGAGAAATAACTGCCATTCTTTAGAAATATCTATACATGAAAATTTTGTGGACAATTTTATTTCTATGATATTTTCATTTGCATATAATCTTATATATATGTAATATCTGTATATAAATAATACATTTAAAAACTCAAACATTTAATTATACAACAAAAAGGAAAAAGCTATGTGCAAATGAAATTCTTGTATTCATGTAAATATATTATTAAACAGTGTAAATAGAAAAGTTTTACATAAAATGTCAAATTTAAATGGAGAAAATTTAAATGCAGTTTGAGAAATACATAAAAAAAATCTTAAATTTATTTATTGGTATATTTATTAATATTAAATATGCTACATATAAATCAAATTATATTTTTTAATGATTTGGGCATGAAAGATTTTTTTTCCAATCAATATTGATAAAAAAGTTTAAAATTTAAAAGTACATTTATATGGAGTAACGAAATTATTTTAAAAAGTAAACCAAATTTATTTTGAAAAAAAATAATGAATATTTTTCTTAAGTTTTTTTTCTTTTATTCACTTTACTAAAAATATCCATTAAAAATTTAAAAAAATGGAATCTTTTTAATAGATTTTTGTATTAGAAGTAAAGAAATTATTAAAAATAAAACATACTTTTGAAGAATCTGAAATCAGTAGAAATTATGTCATTATTTATAGAGAAAGGGGAAAAAATGTCGCTTGGAAAGCTTTTGAACAAAGAAAGTGTTGCTTGTCTTTTATAAAAATAGTTACAAAAGTATTTGAAGCACTGAGAAAAAATTCTCTTTCTTGTGCTTTTATATATTCATGTTTTTTTATATAAAAAGAGAAAATCACTTTTTTTTAAATTATAATAAGCAAACTATTTGAACAAAGATTAATCTTCATTTAATAAATATTAATCTGAAATTCGGAGTTGTAGTTTATTTAAATATAAAAATATTTTCATATTGATATACATTGTATACTTAAAGCAATGCAGATTTTTTTCCCTGTAAATTGGAGCTATGAAACTATATATTTCTTGGAATACGATACGAGAAATAAAATTTTTGAGTATTTTAGAATGAATAGAATTTCTTTCAATTTAATAACTAAATTTTGTTTGCATATTCATGGAATTTTTTAGATATGAAACAATTATATTTTAAATTTGTTATATTTATTTTTAAATTTTTATAAATCTTGGATGAATTTTATTTAAAAAAGTAATGATGAAAATTGTAGTTTAAATTAAAAAACAAAATGGAAAAATGTTTCATAAAAGTTTGTAGTAATGAAGTAAATATTTCATTTCTATTCATTTCACATGTGGCTTTTTATTTTTTGAAATAATAATAATAATTATAATCACATATATGAGTTTTATTTTCAATTTAAACAATATTTTTAAAATTATAATCATTTCCTAAAATTGCATAATGAGTATCCCGATAATCGATAATCAGCAGCAGATATTGTTGAATATGTTTTGAAATTTTCTTTCAGTTAAGAATGTTTATAAATGTTTGACATATGCACATGAAGAAAGGCGGAAAATTTAACAGGCCTTTTGCGCTTCTGACTGCGCATCTTTCAGATGCGCAGTGAGAAACACAAGAAAATTCCTATTGTTTAACAATCTGTTATTAATATAGAGATCTTTCATTTGGAAATATCTCTATCTTTTTTCTTATTAGATTTTTGGTGCAACTAAACAACTGATAGATTGAATAAAACCGAATGAATTTCTAAGGCATTTAATACACCCCACATTTAGTCTTTGTCGAGGATTCATAGGTAGATAGTGGGATGAGTTATAGAGCGCAAAGGGAAAAACCTGGAAAACCCAGTGACAAAACAAGCAAGCATTCAGAAAGCGGATTTTTCATCTTTTGTAGTTAAACCTGTACCTGGAACAATACTATATAAAGAAAAAAGTCTGTTTGATATGCCGATCGAACGTTTTCTGAAACCATGCAGGAGGAATTCTAACAAACGAAATTTGTTAAAAGGAATTTGAACATCCACCCTATGTTGCTTTCCTAGAGAATATTTATAGATAGAATGACATACCACAATGCAGAAATTTTGAACATTGCAATTTGTTTTTAAATGATTGTTTTAACTAAAATAATAGAAATGTCTCTCGAAATATAAATGTAGTATTTGATTAATTTTATTACTATATCTTGAAAACTCACATTAGAAATTTACAATCAAAGGTTATTATTATGAACGTTTCATTAAAAATGGTTTACTAAACATAAAGGAAATGTATCTTACAGTGTTTATTCATTAAGGTGTTATAAATATGTTAAATGAATGAAAAAAAGTTTTAACTATCCTTTTTTAATAATTTTAATGTTAAATATAAAAATTTTTATGAACAAAATGAACGTAAGTTGTTGAAAAATGAGGAGAAACACATCGAAGTAAAAAGTTACCAGCGTTTTTGAAATTATCGGCTACATAATGACAGCAGCGACAAAGGAATGTAAGGAGATCAATTTGGAATGGTACATGAATATTTATTTTCCAAAAGTGTCTAAAATATTTGAGGAAACAGTAGAACAGGACAAATCAATTTCCATCATGGCAAAGTGATCGAATTATACATCGGCTCAAACGAAAGGATTATGACCAGTCAAAACTTCGAATTTATGGGTCATTCGCCATACAGACCTGACTTGCATCTAATGACATTTTTTTATCGACTCATCAAAAGTAAATTACATGGTCTAAGATATTCTACATTTGAAGCAGTGGTTAATACATTCAAAATGCATGTTTTGGAGGAACTAAATTCCAAGTGGAAAATATGCTTTGAAAATTAGATTGAAAAGAGTATCGATCTTTTTGGAAATTATTTTGAAAATATAAAAATCAATTTGATCATACAAATATTTACTTTTTCCATTTTACAAGTAACAATATAAAAAATAACCTTCGCATTGCTCACTGATGTTTACTATAGTGGCGTTTATCATTCCTTTATACCAGATTTTATCTAACTGATGAATGAAAATACACTAATCTAAATAGTATCACTAATTGCACACAAAATATTACAAATTGCAACCACTTATCGTCACCTTTTACAATTATTTAATTTGAATTATTTACTTAAAATTATTACTTAAATTGAAAAATATTTTAAATAATAAAATAATAAATTCTACGGAAATATTTTACCACTAAAATCTACCCACCGATTGTTAGATTAATTTTTACAGATAAAACCATACCTTTGTGCTTGTAAATAAACATATATTTATGAATATTGGGGGGGGGGGCATTTACGAAAATTACATTGATTCAAAATTTACTTTGTAACATCATTGCAAATTTTCAATAGAATAAATAAGAGTTAGAAATTTCTTTTTTCTATGAAACTCTTATGATATAATTATCCACTGAAAAAATATATTATATCAAAATAATCAGAGGAATTCTGAAAATAATAATTTTTAACATTCAATTAGAATTGCATCAAAACTAATATCTCTCACTCTTTCTGTACCTA
The DNA here is from genome assembly GCA_026290005.1 of Latrodectus geometricus. Taxonomy (NCBI): domain Eukaryota; kingdom Metazoa; phylum Arthropoda; class Arachnida; order Araneae; family Theridiidae; genus Latrodectus; species Latrodectus geometricus. The sequence goes on from JAPDSC010154467.1 coordinate 12,165, forward strand.
TATATATATATATATATATATACATACACACACACACACACACACACACACACACACACACACACACACACA
>JAPDSC010154472.1:0-12647 GCA_026290005.1 Latrodectus geometricus
ACGCAATAATTTCGATTCTAAACTTTAATATAATTTGAAGCAAATTAAGGATCAGTTAGTTTATTAAAATAGTTCGTGATGTCAATTACTATACATTAAAATTTTTAGATTTTTTGAAACACTGCTCCCTAGGTAATCAAGGTTGCATCCTAAAAGTACCCTTTTCTTTTACACATAACTTTCTCAGAAAAATAAAGAAGAGACTGCACATTTTTAAGTCATTAAGAAGGGTCAACCTTTTGGAGAAAAATACCATTACCTGAAAAAAAATATGTGGGGTTTTCCAACATGCTGAAAAATATCTTAAGTATTATATTTCTATGTTGATTGTGGGATTTTTAAAATTTAAATATGAATAGTGAAGCTTTAAAAATAATATAAGTAAATCAAAGGTACAAATTGAGATAGTATTGTTAATAAGCATTGCTGAAGGTTCAATCGGTAGCTTCTGTAAAAAATAAAAGTGAAGAACTTGAAACTTGTAATTCTAAATAGAAGTTAGTTGAACTGTCAGTATTTCAAATAACTTTTGAACTTGTTCGTTTATTTATCAATCCATCTGTATTAGGATTCGTGTCATCCGACAATATTTTTGCTGTTAAAGCAATGGAAACCCATCAGAGCTTAGTAGTTTTACGCCGATTTGCAATTAATATAAAAGACGTAGCAATCATATAATATAGATGACGATAACATATCAAGAACTTGAATTCGTAATAAAATTCTTCTTCCATTTCTAACCTCATTCTTGTAATTATAATCTTAACTTCTTACATCTAGGTAAAAAATGTGTTTTTGTAACAAAAATTCCCATTTTTAGCTAGCTAATAGTTATTTTCCATTTATAATTTTCTCATGCATATGTAAAATGAAAATAATATTATAACTAGTAATACAAATATTAATCCAACTCTTTAATATGAAAAAAACACAAAATTTGATTCAAACGTCAGTGGCGTTCCTTAACTAGCCAACGTTAGCGTCATATCTAGCTGCGTAAGAGCTCATTGTGTTGGCAGTGAATAACGGAAGCACACTGTGAGGCGTGAGAAACTGAGATTTCTCATTATGCAACAGGTATTTCATTATTTTCCTTATCAATCCACTGGACTAATGGTAGTTTTTTCAAAGCATGTTTGTGTGATAGCGGCTCTAACGAAGCTTGACTAAACCCACTCTGCAAATCAAATGCCGAAGCTGCTGTTTAAATAATGCCTGCTTATCAAAGCGGTAACCTTGGATTGAACAGTGACTCAAAGTAGATGGTTTTTCACATTTCATATTCCAAACTGGCCACTCATTTGGCTTTTGCTACAATTCAATCGCTACTTCATGATAAGCACTGACATTAAAAGGAATGCGAAAAGGGAGGCTATGGATGTGAAAGTTTTGACTAAGGATGTGAAAACGCAGATTTTGATAATTTTTTTTTTCTCCTGTTAAGAAATGTTTTATTTATCATCTTTTTAATATAAGATGTGCTTCAGTCAAATGTAATTCTTTTTGATTGATTGTTGTTTCATGAAGCAATATTGTTGAATCTCATTCAATCAAATGCTGTTGTCAGATTTTGATATATTCCACGAGCCATAAACGTTAATTGAAAGCATTCATTATACAAGTGATTCTCAGCCTTTTTTTTTCCGCGCCGCATTTTTTTAACTATTTTAAAATTTGACGGCACACACACAAAAAAAGATAAGTCCAAAAGTTGTTTACTTATCTATAATGCACTATGTAAAATAGTTTATAATAATTTTGAATGTAAAATAAAATATAAATGTACTGCAAAAACAACAGTACGTTTATTAGGGATTAATTACAACGTAACAATAACGATACTTTTAATGAGAAATTTGAACTTGATGTTTTTTGATAAATTTATTTATATTTGGTAGTAAAAATGACAATACTATTCTCATATCATCTTCTACATTTAACATTTTTGATCTTTTAACGCTTTTATGTTGTCTACATTTAACATTTTTGATCTTTTAACGCTTTTATGTTGTTTAATGCTGAAAATCCGACTTTACACAGATAAAATGTAGTAACTTGTAATTGTAGGTACTGAGAAAACTTGAAATTCTTTGGGCAAATATTTCATTTTATAAAAGGTTACAATTCTTGAAGATAAAAAGCAGTTTTTAACTGTTAAAAAATGTGGTAAACTGTAGAATACAAGTTTTATTTTACAGTGTACTTTTCTTGATTTATAAGCAAACTTTACTCGTAATAAAAATTATAGTTTTTACTATATATGTCTAAAATTTGGTGGCACACAAAAGGGCACACTTACAGTGGTCAAAAGGCACTGTCTTATACTAAGAGATTTCGCAGTTTAATATGAAATAATAACTTCACATCTTCTGTTTTTATGAATTGTGTATCCATGTATCTCATCCATAAAATGTCTCTTTTTTATTAATAAATTTGCTTCCGTCAAACAACTTTTTCCATGAAGTATTTAATTAAAATTCTTTGAATATAATTAACTAAGTTAAAATGTATGAAAAAAATTTTATGTCGCTGTTTCATAATTTCGGACAATGAAGCGGTTTCTTTTAAAATATCAAGAATCATATAGAGTGTATGACTTTTTTAACAGAAATGTTTCAACATAATTAATATTGCATTTCTCTTAAAAGTTTATACAATTATCACACAGTTTAAAATTCTATTCTAATTAAAATTCTATTATGATTGTACATATATATTTGTTAATGTTACCTATCAATTGTAGTTCATTTATGTATTGTAAATAATAATCAAACCACAAAATATAACTAAGGATACAACTTCAAGTATTATTAATAGATAAAAAATGACTAAATTTAGAAAATCACTGAGTTTACGCTGAATTCTTGTCAGATTTTATTAATTAAAATTATAAAACTTTAAAAATTCAATCATTCATTTATTGAGATGCATTTGTTTTATAGTATTTGATAAACAAAATACTATTAGACAGAAAACCACTTGGTAAGGTTTAGCTGATAATCTGTGAAAAAGATTTTTAAAAATGTCTGTACAATTTATTTTTAATTTCAAAGAAATTTATACACTATTTTGTATTTTCTTAGTGTTGAATTTCTTTGAAATGAAGAACAGCAAAACCAAAATTGAAATGTTCTTTATTATATAAACAGTCAAAAAGCATAAATCTATATACAAAATGGAATGAAGTCTTTTTATCAGCTTAAATATAAAGGTAATAAGATTTGTATTAATCATTCTTTTACCTCTAAAATGTTTACAAACCATTTTTCAATTTATAATTCAAATTTATTTTAAAGTTTAATTAACTTAAGCTGATTTAACGTAGGAAAAATTTAAAAAATATGAGTGAAAATTAAAAATGATAAATTTTGTAAAATAATTTTGTGTTTGCATATGGCACTTTTTATAGAAATATGATTACAATGTTTCAATTTGATAATTAATTTACAAGTGCTTATCTTTAAAATGTTGCAATGTATAATATATATATATATATATATATATATATATATATATATATATATATATATATATTGCAGTATTTTTAAATATAAGCACTTATATTTTAAATTCTTAAATAGCAATTACAGATTTTAAAAATCTCAATGACTTTTCTTCAAATATTTTACTCAAGTTTTAAAATGTTTGTTCATAATGATTGAACATATATATTTGTTAATAAAGCATTTAAATGTTTTTATTGATTTTATATTCCAATAAAATAAGGATTTGTGTGTTTCTTAACTTATATACCACATGAAACATAGTACATTAGAAATTCATGGAGACATAAAAAATAATTAATTATCTAACTAAGCAAAATAGATTATTTATTTAAATTAATATTAAATTATATATACATTGCTGTAATCCATACTTGTTGATAGAATTACATTAAAAAATTTTGAAACAAAAATAATTCTAGTATTTAAAACTAAGAGTGGAATTATTTTAAGGTTTCTTATTGGTTAAAAAATAGATATTTAATCCATAACATAAAGCCAATAAGTATAAAGGAATTTGAAAACACAATATAAGTTCCACATTTTATGCTATTGTGATTTAAATCGGAGTTACTTTCCTGCTCGTAATCTTAAAATATTTCATCTAAACATAACCCACAAAACACAATTCGGCTCCATTCATCGAAGCCATAAAAATGTAAATTCAAATAATGGTCCCTTCACAAAATTCCAATAGTATTATTTTATTTATACCTTTCAGACCTTCTGTGGCCCATTATGTTGCTCCATTCCCTATTCACTTGCAAAGTGTTCACATCCAACAAGGGATACGATCACGTTCGACTGTCTAATAGTATCTCATTGGCACTAACTTTAGAGTTTTCTTCAAAAGAAATGAAACTCTCAAGGTTTTCGTTCACTCATTTTTTCTTATCACCTCTCAAAATTTCGCAAACGCAACAGGATGGTATGAAGAAGTTGTCTTCCGACGTCCCTTGGCCATCTGAATTTAAAGACAATAGCTTCTTTTTGATATACTTTTGCCGACATCTGCTTTCGAATCCGAAAGGCAAGGACAATCGTGATGAGCAGGGTTGATCCGGATTCCTAGGAACAGAAAAGAATTATCATAAAAATGGATAAGTTTCGAAAAAGCACTTTAAATATTCACATTACATTTATATTTAAAATATGTTAATGATTCGAATGCACTACGAAGTCACGCCAAAAATACATACTTTTTCATATCTGACTTGAATAATGTTCTAAATAAGGTTATTTTTCTTGAGTGCTAATAACATAAGTTCTATAAACGACAGAAAGAGTTCGTTACTGCTTTCGTGCTGAAAACTCAATTTTATTTGCTTTTATTTGAATATTTTTAGGTTAATTTTAATTTTGAATAATATGTTGAATAATATAAACATGATATTTCACACATTCTCATTATATTGTTAATTTTATACCGTAGAAGCATAAAAATTTGATATTATTATAATGATAATATTCCCATACAAAAACTAAACATTTTAAAATAATAACTTATAAAAAATAAAAAGTTATTATTTTAAAATGCTTTTGCATGAATATTATCATTATAATAATAGTAATAGCACATTTATTAATGTAATACTTTCATATGTTATAATAACAATCTAAATTAAGAAATTCAAATAGAAAAATTTCATTAATACTAACATATTTAAAATTAATTTTATGACAAAACAGATTTTAATAAAATACATGTAATAAAACACATTGGTATAAATATACTAGTATAGACAAAAAAATTATTAAAAATAATAATAAGCTCTCATAAATAATAATAAGCTCTCATATAACCAGTTTCATCAGAGGGTATTAAAATATCTTGTGCAATATGCATCGCTTATTGCACAAGATATAAGTCCAAACATTTGGCCAATATATCCAAAATTTTTTATTTGTTTCAAAATATGTTAAATTGGGGTATATAGGCCGGAAATTTCGGATATTTGTCTTCACGTGCAGGAATGCCATACTTTGTGCCATTAACGCCAACGCATCCTTATGAAGTTAGAGATAAGGCACTTGTTTTTATTATACTTTCACTTGCTATATTTTAATTTTTTAATATACATATGCATGTGTATATTATAAACATCTTTAATTTCAATAAGTATTTCATTTGATGATTCTACGTGAAAATTTTGTATAGACCTATATTTTAATATTTTCTGTGATATCAAAGTTGAAAGGAATTTAATGATAAAAGTTTGGCTGTAACATAAACTCTTTCAATTACTTACTTCAAATTTTAGAAATTTATTACAATCTAAATTTATGTCGTAGATAACAAAAATAATTTTCATATTGATAATAGCACTAGCATATGAACGATTCGATTAACGTAAATATAGAATATATTAAAATATTACATGAACCATTCTATATAGAATACGTGAAGAAATAAAGAACATACATACAGAGCATATCTTACACTGATATCAAATTATTACGTGAAATTTTTAGTTCAGTAAATTTTCGCTATAATTAATTTATAGAAGAACGTGTTTGAATGATAATGATATTAATAGCAATCCAATAAAAATCCGCAATTACTTTAATTTGATATTATCATTCATGTCCTGGGGCCTTCCGCGTAGGAAATTTCGTAAGCATAATATAGACACAGATCTCATAAACTGTGTATTGAGCATAAGAGAACACCCTTGAGTACGAGGATTATTTAAGCATCTGGATTCACATTAATAAACTTTTATATGTCCATTATAAATTGATTTTACAACACGTTATAACATAATTTATTTGTTTTGTGATACAGCATTGTTTTTACGTGCATTTATGAATACCTGACTTATTTAATATTTTAATATACTTTTGAGATTCGTTATACTTTTCAAATTTGTATTATTTTTATGCACGATATTCGGACATTTTTTGTGACAATTGAAACCAGAATTAAACCATAAAAGTGCACATTTTGAAAATTACACAATAAAACAATGTGCTTCAAAATAAAACAAAAAACGGGCAAAAGTAAAGTTTGACAAGTGATATTCCAAGTTAATTTTATTTTTCTGGCTAAGATTTTTTAAGCGAATCCTATCACAATGATGATGTAAAAAAAAGGCAAACTTTGAGTTCGAATTGCAGCATTTTATGAGTATAAATGCGATCCGCGCCACAATTTTGGATAACATAGTACAACTATTTTTTACTATCAGATGTATCTCGAATTTTTTAATGTGAACACATGTTGAATTATTGAAATTGTGTACAAATATTGAAATTAATAAACAGATTAGACAGACAAGTAAAACAACAATTTAAAAATGTTAGAATGTTATACATTTCGTTTAACTTTATTTAAATAAAAAATTTAGCAGATAGAGTTGATTAACTAACCTTTAAATGTCATATTTTTAAAAATAATCAAATTTCTTTGATTAAATATATTAGTAGTGCAATTGAGATTATTAATAAGTAATTTTTAGAATTAGTTTCTATAAGAAAATTATTTAAACACATTGTTTACCTATCGACATTAATATTGTTTACATCTGATAAGCACATTCTCCAATAAATTATTTAATTTACAGCATTTTTCGTTAGCATTAGTGTACATTTTATTAGATAAAAAATAAGAAACTTGTTAAAATTCTTAATCTATATCATTAAACCTATATAAATTAAAATACATGTATATAAAGTACACCATGAGAGTGCAGGAGATCTTTAAGTTTTGACACACAAAATTTATCTTTATATTATTCCTAATCATTTACTAAAATATGTCAACACAAAATAGTTAGCCACAGGCAAAGGAAATTTCTAAGTAATAATAAATTCTGTTTTTTTATTAAAAAAAATAAGTATATTCAATTAATATCATAAATAAAATAAAATTTAATATATATTAGAAAAAGTATAAAATTGGTTGATTTAGTAAAAGAAATTAATTTAATATCACAGAAAGAATTTAAAAATATTATAAATTAAGTAAAGAGATGAAATATATTAATTGTGAAAAGGGGTTTAGTAAAATTATAAATGAATTGTTATAAATAAATCTAAAAAATACAGGCCTTTATTAAATCTTCAGATAATTTTTAATATATGTGCCTTTTCCTGGTTTTTCATACAGATATATTTAACTATCATTTAACTTATACGCAATATTTAAAGATTAACGAATAAGCCTCTTATTAATTCTACCGCTCTCTGGTTTCCTAATCAGTATTAATAAGATTAAATAATCATATATGAAATATTTTAAAGCTAATTGGACAATTTACGATGACTTTTTTTATATGCAAGAATAAACTCGTAGTGGATTCCGATCCATTATTACTTGTACTTGTACCTCAAATGCGAACTTTTAAACTGAACTGGTAATGTTTTAAAAATGCTTTTCAAAAGAATTTATTTTTTCAGAATCAATAGCTTTACTATACCATTAAATTTATCATCTCCTTCATCGTATCTCTCTGATTTATTAAAAAATATTTCGTGCTTAACATTTACATGGCGACGATAAAATAAAAAATACTGTCAAGAAAGCAAATTACTCAGTAGATTTAATAGACAGTACAGTAACAAATGATAACTGGAAAGAAACTCAATTCGCATACAAACGAAACGCCGTAATAAAAACTCAAACAAGAACATAAATCTGAATCGGCTATCTAAGAAGGTAAATTGGTGAAATGTAAATCTACGCGACCCGCATTCGTTAAAAGCGATTCAAAATCTATTTAGTTCTATATTTATAATCACATTGCAGTTCTAAAAAATCCAAATTCTTTTAAATAATATTTGTAAATTAATTTATTTTAAAAGAAACATTAAATCTTTAATCAAATTACAAAGATATACTAAAAGTTATTCTTGATTACCAGTTGTGGTTTCATAAAATGTTCAGTCTCATAAAATGATCACGCTGAAAAATTACTTTTTGTTCAATGATATAAGTTAAACATTTATCAAGCATTGCTCAGAATATAAATGATCATTTTCTGAAGTAAAAAGTAAAAAAAAAACTTTGACATACAAGCAGATGTCCACTCTGACCACTTGAGTGAACCTTCTGTCTCTTTCTGGAACATTCACGATGTATTTCCATTCTGAATTGTCACTGAGAGCAGCTCTTGGTGGCACGTAAGTAGTACGCACTTCGCATGCAACTTCTAAGTCTTCATTACGCCTATATCAATAAAGAAAAATGAATTATAAAATTTCCTATATTTCGGGAATTGAACAATAGTGTGTGCAAAGACAGATATTCATATATCTATATACTGCCACTAAAAAATTATCAAACAAACACCTAATTTATAACTTTCGAATGGCAGCACGTTGAATACGCAGAACATGAATGTCACTAGCGAATCTGTGGATAAATATACATGCCTGCTATACACAATTCAGAGGATTTTCAACTCAAAATACTATAAAATAAATTTATTTTCAAAAACATTTGTGTAGTATTGCGCAACATTAGCAATTTTGTATTTACCCATACCATTAAATTATTTGAATCTTAATATATTATATAGTTTAATAACTTTAAAAGAATAACTCGGGAATTTTCAATCCCAAATAAACATAACATTAAAATATATTATAACACATTCATTCTTCGTTTTCAAAACCCATTAAAATTTCGAAACAACTTGACATAGGCACTTTAATGATGATGACATAGGTACTTTAATTTATGATTGATTTGTGGGTTAGTAACGAATCAATGAATTATTATTATAAAGTATATTGTCTGCGTAAAGTATTATTTTTTGACAAATAGTTAATAATAAAGTATGTTACATTACTAATATGTTTTTATCCTCTATTATTTTAATTTTATCCTCTAATTATACACCCAAGAATATTGAAAATAGCGTACCAAGAAGGGAGGAAGGGGTTGAAGTAAAATTTAATACATATAATGGTACAAATGTGTGATTCACTTGATCCCAAAATCAAGACAATTAAACAAATACAGCGTGTACAATTAGACAAATACAGTGCAACCTCAATAGCACCTCGGACTGTAATATATGCTGTCACACGGTCCGGCATTGAGTGTTCTCCTGAGACAAATGTCCTGATTAGGGCCTACATCCTGATTGCAGCGCCACTGCCATGTATGTGGTTATACGAATTGACATCAAACTTGTATCACTTGCAAATCGGATCTCATTGTACATTATCTGCCAGTTCCTGGGTGCATTTTGGAAATAGTCTCACTTTTACTGACCCATTAATATAGTTCAATATATCCTCAGATTAAAAAATTTATATAACTCATATTATTGGGTTGAGTACATCCCATCATATTACTGAAACATGATGGACTTCAATGACTTAAATCAAATTTAAAGTCAGAGTTTGTCTAAATTTCAGAAATAAATAAATAAAAATAGATGCAAAATAATTTTTGAACAGTAGCAAATGTTACAATACATTACTTAAGTTAGCTTTATATTTTGTTCCGAAATAGCCTATGATGATATTCTGGTAAAAGAATGCATATATGAAGATACAGAGATTTTTAATTTTATAAAACTCCCCACACTACAAGATTTGACATGATGATTTCTAAAGTTTTAAATTTTTGAGTGTCTTTAAATTTTATCATTATTTATCATTTTAATTTTGATAAAACTAGAATTTGATTACTTTAGTCAATGCTGAATGTTTTCTGGAAATTAGAGAAAATAATAAGTGGAGATCCTTGGGTAATTAAAGACATTAGATATGTAAAATATAAGTACTAATAATTTAAATTATGAATAGTGTTAGTAAATTATTAATAGTAATAAAAAGCGAAAAGAAACTTGTGAACTACTTAATACTAACTTTATAATAGAATGTCTCATCGTAACTTATCGTACTTATGTCATATACGTCAACGTCATGTGTATATATATTCATCGTAACTTATTACTAATTTTATAATAGAATGTCTGAAGTTTAAATTCAGCTACAGCTAAGGCATGAAAGAAGGATATTGCATTTCGACTTTTTGTATGTATGTCTCTCGATCAGATGCATTCAATGTTTTTTTTTTTAAATATATATATATATATATATATATATATATATATATATATATATATATATATATATATATATATATATTTCCTATTTTAACAATAAAATATGGCTATTTAAGAAAATTCTTTCTTGAAGGCAATGTGTGCAAATTTTTTCAGCTGATAAGCGAATCCATATACGGTGTCATAATTAGTGTAGCAGTAACTATTAATCGATGCATGATTACAGATATTGATAGTAGAAATTATCCACAACCACAATAGTTTAAAAGATTTATATTAAATGCTTTAAATTTTTATGGATTTACATTAAAATGCAATAATTTTAAATTTAATCCAAAATTTTCTAATAGTTATTTTGATTTTTACATAATTAAATATATTTATTTTAATATTTTGCTACAATATTACTATTAAAAACATACTAAGTTAATATTTTTAGAAGTATATTTTTCTGAAAATTTAGTATCTTTAACACGTTAATGTTCAATAATTTTTAAATAATGGTTATATAATTAAACAGGTTTAAAAAAAAGAAAAATTATTAAGTTTTTTGTTTTTAACTATTACAATTTGAAAATTTATTTCTCAGACACGTAGCAAATATCATTTTTTGATAAAAGCCGGCAACAATTTGTGAAATGCAGCTATAAACAGTTTTCTTGGTGGAAGTAAGTTTGTTTCATTTAAAGTGGTCATATTTCTGAAATTGGTTTTCTTAGTAACCATTAACGATGTCACACTTACGTATTATTCAACAATTAATTACTGTGGTCACTATCTCAGAAAAACTATCAAGTGCTTAATTAGAAGAAGAATAGAGGAAAATTAATGTACTAAGTGGGCGGTTTATAGCGATAATGCAATACAATGACAATTGGAGTTAACCAAATTGATAATATGAAGGGGATTGGGTGTTTAAATGTTAATAACGTGTAAAATTTATTATGAAAATTACTCGTTTTTGACGAGGCAAAAAGTGCCATCAGTTATGATTATTGAAAGAATCTAAAAGCTATCGGGGATTAGTTGAATTATAATTAATAAAGAATTCATTCCTCTGTATAGACTTCAAAGAATTTGTTTTTTAAATTTGAAACATTATAAATTGTCAAGGCAAAGTTAAGATTAGCTATTGTATAAACTAAAACCTGTTTTAAACTTATGGCTAAAAGAAACAACAGCATAAACTTTAACCTTTCACAAACAATATTTAGACTATTTATTTTTTTCATCTCAAACTGTTTTCAACGAATTTAGCAGTGCTATTTATATTATTATACTGAATTGCATTACTTAAAACGTAAAGTATTGTAATGTCAACAAAAAATTTCAACTAACACATTTAAAAAAAAGAAGTTTCTTGTTCAAACGTGTTAGCATTCTGTAAAAATAAAAGGTTATTATAAGGGAAAACGCGTTAGTTAATGTGAAATTCAACACAATCAATTATTTATTATATTAGTTTCCTATTTGAAGAAGGTTAAATGTTTTGAGCCAGTTTATTCAACTATTCCCGCCTCTGCATATCACGAAAAGATCATTAACAGCTTTTGCAAATATATTCCTGGAACATTTCGTTGTATTTTTTTATGTAAAATTCTTTTGCGATTACATCTTTATGGCTATTAATACCAATGCTCAACATCTACATTCGTTATACTTGACTATTTGATAACGACATTTTCACTGAAGTAACTATTCAAATGAAATCACAGGATAGAAGTCACTAACCGCTTCTGGTTATTGACTTCTTGTCAAGACAGTTATTTTTGACAGTTTAATTTCCCAAATAAATTTTTTTTTTATCATTCTCATACATTTATTTTAGAACTTTATAATTAACTATTCATTCAATATAAAAAGTTCATAATAATTATTAAACTTTTTCTGACCACTAAAATAAATGATTTTCAGAACACTTTAATAAATAACCAATAGTAAGCATTAAAGTTATTACTATTTTAAAATTGATTATAGTCATAAGTAATAAATTTAAATGAACTTGGAATATCCCTTCATTTTTATTTATTTGCTTTGTTAAGAAGGAATTAACATGATTGACAAATCAATGATATTGATGAAGTTAGATTGATGAGGCTTCATGCCTTATCAATCTAGCTTC
>JAPDSC010154475.1:0-69452 GCA_026290005.1 Latrodectus geometricus
TCCACTAAGGATGGCCAAGAATCAGGTAGTCCACGATATTCCCCGGATGGAACTTCTAGAGAAACAGATAGTTCTGAGACAAGCCAATTGAAGAAATCTATATCTGAGAGGCGATCTTTAAGAGAACCAAAAAAGTGTAAGTGTGAACACTGTTTGGAGTCGGCTCTGGACAACGACAAATCACACTTTCACAGCCATACTTGCCCTTGTTGCTACATTCCTCACAGAAGAGTTAAATTTGCCTCCGACACAGATCTTTCGCAACATAAACATATTCATGCATCGCCACTCCGTGTTGGAAAGGATGTTGATAAGTTGATTAATGGAGAACCGATCAGTGCAGCCTTTGTTATGAATTTGCCTCATTTAAATGGTCACGTTTTAAATGGAGGTCACACTTCCAAAGAAAATGGATCAAAAAATAAAAAAACTACTCCGTTAGTACCAAGGGGGTTGAAAGAGCCTGTAAAGGTAAGAATAATAACATAAGCTTTCTGAAAGCAACATATCAAAAATAAAAACCAAACACATGCATATGAAAAAAATTTGATATTATTGAATACCTTAACAACCTTTTATCTTTAGAATTTAAAGTGAAAAATCTCTAAGTCATAGAAACAACAATGCGAATAAATACCTAAAATTTTATGAAATATTTTCATCTCATTCCGATTATATATAATATATTACATAATTTTTAAGGAGGAATTCTTAATATTTCATTTCTAATTTATTAAAAACTGTATTTCAAAAATAAACAAACAAAATTTTTCTCATAAAAAAATTTCATTAGTTTTATTTAAATTAACTAGTTTAATAGTATAGTTATTTACTTAATTTTAAAGATATTTTGTGGTCAAAATAATGGTTTCAAATATTATATAGTACAATAATTATATATGATGTATAATTCAACTCATAATTAACTACACAGTATTTGAAACATTATTTACTTAATAAAGTGATTTCTATGTGCATAACATGTAATTAAGGAGTTTTTTGTAACAACAATTCATTAATTACCCTCTTAAAACTTACTTAGTTTATGATAAGAACAAACATCCAACTTAGGAAAGCCAAAGAATAATTTATTACAATGTATCATCGGAGTACTTTATGTACTTGGTAAGGTCCCTTTGGAATTCAAAAAGCAATTTTAAACACACATTTTTTTTCATTTAGAAAATTAGAATTTATTGTTTAACTCAGAAGTTTATTTTAAATATATAAGACAAAGATCTTTAAAATTATTTTCCTTTTTACTTTCTGAAATAAAGACTGAAAGAAAACTTGGCTAATTCATGAAATTGAATTAATTTGCTAACTTACAAAGTTATTGATGAAATGATAAGTATAGACTTTCTTTTTCAAATGTATCGGAATTATAATTTAAAAGTTTATGAAACAAACCATTTTAAATTTACAAGACATGCATCTTGACATTTATAAGACAAAATAAAACATATGTTGCTTTAACAGCATCGAAAGTTCACAATAGTATTGATAAATAATATTTACTATACATCATTCAACACATATTTATATTCATATACTATATTGCTTGTGTCTAAATATAATTGTGAGAACTTTTTCCTGTAAATGGAGTTTTAAGTTGAACTATCAACATTTTATTACATTATAAGCAAAATTCAAAGGTTGACTACAATTTTTTATCATTTGCATGCTTTAAAACTTCATAAATATACGATAAAATGCATTTAGTTTAACATTTTCAATTCGTTAAAATAGATATTCATTACACATTTGCTCCATGTGCATAAAATTTACTCATTATATTGAAATTAAAGAATATATAGATTAAAAAGTTGTTAAACAGCTATTTAAAATAAATTTGTTTCAGTCATAACAATTATTAAAACAGTAAATGTAAGAAGCATTTGCACTTAATAATTGAATTACTTATAATCCACATTTCCTAATTTTTTTTCATAATATTATACTTCATTCCAATTTTATTTGCAGCTAAATTCAAATTAAAAACTTATTTTTTTCCAGATGGATGAATTATATAGGACATATCCAATCAACTTTAGAGAATGGGAAGCCCATTATAGACGTAGTTATCTGCAGAAAAGACGTAAGAGAGCTCTTAATATGGTGGGAATGGCTATTGGCATTATATTAGTTGTAGGGATTGCTGTGGCACTGACTTTCGTTTTCCTAAGAATCAAACGACCAGTATGATGAAAACTTTAACTAGGTAAACAGAAATTTCTAAAGGATATTTTATGAAAGTATTCTGAATTTGTGACATATGGACTCCTAAATTATTACTAATATTTGTGTGCAGTGCTTTTATTTTAATTTTGAAACTATAAAATAAGTACCAAAGTTCAACAATTTGCAGACATTTTTTCCTTATACCAAAAATTTATTTTTATTAACTGTAAGTTTAGTAAAATGGCTGTATTATTAATTCAATTTGTCTGCTTATAAACATTATGAAAATATATAAAATCATTGCTGGTACAATGTGCTTTATAAATAAGTGGTTTTAGAAATTTTTAGTTCTCCTATATGTATTATGTTAAAATTATCACAACCAATAAAAATTTTAATCTCATTGAACTCAATAAAAAGTAAAATGTATATATTGCATATTACTGTTTGTAATGAATTATTAACATATGTATGAGAAGAAAATTATAAGTTAATTTAATAATGTTTCAATACATAACTTTTTTATTCAAAATGATTCTTATTAACCATAAATAAAAAAACAGAAAAGTAAAAAAATTATTTTTATTAAAAAGATCAAGTATTCAAAAAATATTTTTCATAATTTAAAAATATTCAATAATATTTCATGTATAAAAATATACAATATTTATAACAGCAAATTTAATTTACTAAAATCTTTAATATAAACTTTAATATAAACTATAACATTTTTAAAATAAAAAGGATTTACAACAATACAAAAATATATATACAAAGTATTAGCAGAATATCATTGTACAATAAAAAATTCTAAACAGTTAAGAAATTTAAAAAATAAAGTTTTATTTATTAACTGTAAATATAACTAAAAAAATGAACAAATTTTTTTTAATTAATCTGCAAGTTCTATTTTGTATTAGTAATATAAAACATAAAATATAAAAAAATGATTTTTTATTGAAAAATAAAAAACGAATAAATTAAACAAACTTAATTCTATTATATAAAAACATTAAAGAAGCTATTTTTTGAAATAAAATTTAGAAAATTAAATTCAGATTATTAAAAAGCCTAATTAGTGAAAAGTAAAATTTCAGTGACAGAACTGAGTTATAAATGAGCTAAGCAAAACTTTTGAAGATTATCCTTTTAAAAGTATATTATAATTACATCACATAATAAAGTAATAAATGTATTTTTAAAATATAAATTATATAAAACAAATTCAATTATTTTTACATGAGTATAAACTTATTTCAAAAACAATATAACTTTTTCCATTTCAAAATAAACAGTTTACAAAAATTATGTTCTAATAACTTATTTGAAGATTTAAAAACAAATTTGTTTATGTAAAATGCAGATATTACTTTTTAAGTCTAAAGAATTAGAATAAATGTATAACAATGAAAATATATGTAAAATTTGCCTTCCTTTTTGATGACTTTTGATTGTAATATATAATATATACATATAATCATAAGTAATAAAATATTTAATATATTATAAGAATGTACATACATATGTTTAATAAATGTGATGATAAATTAATAAATATATTTTTATTCTCAAATTATCTTTCATTTAGACATATACTCTTTAACAACTTTATGATTACAAGATCCTTTATTATACATCTATATTTTGAAATTCTTTTAGGAATATATTAAGAAATTTCTAAATATTCAAGAATATAATTTATTAAAATATTGATGTTTTACATACAAGTTTTTTCCTCCCTATATCAATACATAAGATTTACATTTATCTTCAATTATATCATACTTGGAAATAAAATGACTAGAAGAATTAAAAGTAAGCATTATTGCAATAACAAAAACTTTGAAAACAATTACTTTGTTAACGACTAGAGTCTATTATTTTACCAACTGGCACTGAAAAGAAAAACATTACTATTTTATGTTTAAATTTAAAATATTGTAATTACTGCATGCATTAAATTTGAACTTCACATTTAGAGTACACTCTAAGAAATATAGTGCAATCAATGATACTTCTAAGAAAAACTTCAAATTTGATTTACATTAAATATACAGTGAGAATGAATAAAAATGCAGTATATTATGTTTAAAATATTTAATTTCTTTTAAAAGAATTGAATTTATCTATCTTAAATGTGAGAGGTGGGCAATTCACATTTAATTGTATTTTCTTACTTTTAAAATTAACGATTTACATTATAATTCATTTTCATAAAGTTCACATCAGTTTCTACAAATTAAAAGTACTAAAGTTCAATAGAATAATAGATATTCTTTGCTTACTCATTTTAAGAACTTTCAACTACATGATATAAAATTTCAAGATATGATTTAATAAAATAAAGTTCCAATGTGTTAAAGCAAAAATATTTGACTATAAAACACTTATCTCTTTAGATAAAAACTTATTTCCAATATATGTATATATAAGTAGAAACAAACTTATATTTATAAAACTGAGCAGAAATATATAATTAAAGTACTTTCATACACACACAACCTATAAAAAATTAATTAATAACAGGAACTAAATTCGAAAATTTTTGTATACAGTAAAAGCTTTTCATAGCAAGACATTAAATACTGTACAAGAATTTTATAAGATATTTTACATGAAAATGCATTAAATAATAAAGTTCATTTTCCATTGATTTAAAATATATAATAATGGTGACTTTCTATAAGAAAAAACAACCAGTAGAATGAAATACGAAACAGAATGAAACATAGGAGAGTACTTATCTATGAAGAAACAAGAATAATAATAAAGCTTTAACAAATATAACTGATATGTCAAATATAAGCATCAATTGATGAAAAATATGTTTATTGTCTTGATGAAAACACTTTCATTAAAATAAAGTAAACAAAAAGGGATTATCTTTTATTTTTAAACGAGTTCCAAAAATACTTAGAATGTTAATAAAGTTATGGTATTAATAAACCACATGAATATGTATATACACAATAATAGCTTAGATAATTTATGAAGTATACATTGATTTGCATATTATCAAAAAGATTTCAGCACATAATATGGATTAATTCTTTATAATATGACTCCCGATTATAGCAAATCTATTTATGTCTTCGGTATAGCAAGTTTTCAAGTTTTGTCATAACAATAGCATTCTTATATTTAACCTAATAAATATGATGTAGTAACTCTAAAAACTCAAAATATAATATGTAAAACTCTAAAGTATTTTTAAGACTTACATTTTACTATTTTATTTAGTTCATATATAATTAGTAAAATTTAAAAATTTAAATTTGGTAAAAAATTCAAAAAGAATATTATTTCCTTTTTTGTAAAATCAATTAGTAAATATTACTGGTTGGTCAACATTTTCTATAACATAAATATTTTAAGAAAAAATAACTTCATCAATTTTAACATCATGATCCCCAGTAGGAAGGAAAGGAAGTATCTGTTCACGAAATGCTAAAGCAATTGTTGAAAATTCTTTTCCACTTATTTCTTTGCAGCATTTAATGTAAGTGTCATAATAGCCTCGACCATTCCCAAGTCGGTTGCCATCTTCTGTAAATCCAATGCCAGGAACTATAATTAAATCTAAGCCACCTGCAAAAAAAATAATAACTAATGTTATTTAATGCATAATCAGATAACTCATAATGTTTTTAATTTCTGTGGTGTCTAGGCAAAAATATTTCTGATATTTACAGAAACTTGACTAATATCACAAAATAATAATAATAAAAAAAAAGCTTAAGCATCAGGTAGAGAATCAATAATTACAACAGTAATACTTCAAGAAGAAATAATGGAGAATTTAAGATTTTATTAAACTCTATTTCCCAACTTATAAATTGCTTCCAAAGAATTAAGTAATCTCTAATTTAACTATAACCTGATATCACATCAAGATAATATATTAGATATAAAAGTAAGTTTTTCCTTTACTTACTGATAAATATTTCAGAATTTCCACCTTTAACTTTTTCTTTAAATTGCATTTAAACAAATTAGGAGAAAAGTAATGAATACTTTGGTACTGATTCTAAGATAATTATCTTTAGGTTAAAATTTAATTTTAATAAATATTCGATGTAATTTAGTATCAAAATCTTTCCTAAGAAATTTCCCAGGATTATAAATCTCTCTCTCTGATTTTTATACATAAAACTAATTTTTTTTAATAATGGAATAGAAAACATTTGCTTTTTAACAGATTGTTAAAATTTAAAATAAATTGATGTGTTAAATCATAAGAACTTTTAACTAGTACTTGCTTAAAAATTTACTTTCTTTAATTTGATTACTGTAAATTTATACAACAGTAAAATATTTTTTAAAAAGATTTCTTCGGTTTGAGACATTGAAATATTAATCTACTTATAATATAAAACTATTTTTCAAATGCATTTAATATTGCTAAAAATCAATGTGTTCTTATTAATATATATTACAAGAAATTTTGAAATAGATACCAATTCAAAATATATATGATATAATATATATGATTAGCAACTGATATTTCTATAATTAACAATATTGAAGAAAAGAGTCATTATTATTTCTAACAACTTGCTTGAGCAATTAACATCATATTTGCAATACAAGCCTTTAAATAAATAAGGTTTTTCTAACTAAGGAAAATTTTGAGAATCAATTAAGATTTTCAATATCTGGGTACAGATTTTTATGCAATAATTAACAAATTTATTTTAATTTAAAATTTATCTAAGCAAGTAAATATAAAATGTTCTAATTATTTTTTTCTTCAATTTCATGGTTTATTTTCCAGGAAATATATCAAATTCAGTATATTAATCTTCCAAGAGACAAAAATTATATTTTCTTACTTTTTACAAAAATCATTTCAAAATTTAGAAAACATATCAAAAAGTCACTCAAAATCTTAATAAAATTATTAAAAATAAAAGTAAATTGAAATTCATGATGTTCTCAAACTAAATTATGTAACTAAGAAAATTACAATTATTATTGTAAATTAATATTTCAACATTAAAAATATATAAAAGAGTAATAGTAAAAAAATAGGTAACTAAAAACAATTCAACAGCTATGCTCTCCCACACAAAAAAAAAGAAAAAATTTTTTTAAGAATTAAAAAATTTATTTTTATAGGTTTGAATATAATGAAGAAAAAAAATTACACCTACTGATGCAAAGAAAGACTTATAAAAGATATATATATATATATTTCTAGAATTTGTTATACATTAATTACACTTCCTTGAAAAGTATATTCTGGGCCTATACAAAAATATAAAATATTATTTAAGTAACATTACTGTAGAAATCAATGTTTATTTAAGCTATAATAAAGTTAAATGAATAAATTAATGAAAATAATTTCCTCATAATGACTTAGTTAATAGCATGTAATTCAGATAACATGGTTTGTAAATGATTTCTAATAATTACTAATAAGTTTTTTATTAATTACTAATAAGTTTAATAAGCATTATCCAATAAAATTCACATTTGAATAAATTATGATAACAAAATATTTAATACTTGCAAAATGTATCTAGTTTGTGTGACCTAATATTAAAATAATAATAATAATATATATATATATATATATATATATATATATATATATATATATCCAAGAAACATCTAAAAACTTTTAATAACACATTTTCCAGAAAAGAAATCCTATAATACATGTAAAGCAATCAACAAATTGTATTATGTACTCCTAACACAAATCAAAACTTCTGCATTTTTATTTTATCACTATACATAAAATGATTTAAGTCTTGCATCTCAAATAATAAAAATATATTAAATTAGTTTCAATGACACTCTACAGTCATTTACAGGCAGTGTTTTGTAACTTAGCTTTTTGTAATATGATCTTTTTTAATCACGTTACTTTAGTAATATAGCACTAATGATAATATACTGAGTGATTCAAATACAAAATAAAAATCTGGATTTTACAAATCTATAGATACCAAGTAAAAAAATACTCATGATAAAGTTGTGAGAGAGATAATGCAACATAGTAATAAATAAGATTTACATGACGGATACATACTAAGATAAAAAGAAAGTACATATTTAAGATAGCTGCAGGGCTATTGAAATGCTTTGTACTGCACTTTCACTGGAAACAATTGATCAAGTTTAAAGCAAAAAAAGAAAATGCAATCCCAAACTAAACAATATAGTATATATTATAATACATAACTTTTCAATAAAAAAGCAAGAATTTTTCTAAAAGGATGAACTAAATTTATTACATAATTTATAACCATTTAAGGACATTTTACATTTATTTTTTCATTAATATTTCTGATTAAAAATTTTTCACTGTAAATCGTAACTGCATCAAATTAATTTAAAAATTGAGATTCAGATATAAGATTCCATTACAAACACGCATGCTTAAGATAGGGGTTGAGCACACAAAATGTAAAATTGAAATCATAATATTGAGCATTCGACTAGTAGCTCCCTCAACATCTTTTACTGCAAATAATTATTTTTCAAAAACTCATCACAAAACCAATATAAAAATTTTACCCTTTTATGATAGAAAAAATTTTCAATATAAGATTGGTAAAATAATTGTTTTAAATCGGCCAAACTGTTTCCAAAAACTGTTTATTTGTTTAACCCCTCAATAATCACTTTTGTACATGAGGGCTAATTAAACAGAGGCTTACAGTTTATAGTGGATTTCAAACCTACAGCAAACATCTAGACTTAAGATGGAATTCAAACCTACAATTTATTGAATTAAAGGCAAGAACACAAACTATTTGTCTATCAGCTCTGTATTATTCTTAACATTAAAAGCCAAAATTTCAAATATTTCAAAAGTTAAAATATTCATACCTGCATTCAATATTTTCTCAGATTGAACTAAACTCTGTTGCACAACAGTCTATCAAAGGACCAAGGCCTACAGTACCTATATCTGTTTTCTTGACCAAAGGTACAGGGGTACAAAGCATATGTCCATTAGGTGGTCAGCCTAATGCAAAACACCAATGATTAGTTCCCAAGCATGCTTAGTACTCTGTTTTATTGACCTCCTGAAGAAATGAAAGGCTGAGTCCACTTTGCCCAGCCTCAGGATAGAACCTTGGACCTGTGCTTTGGGAGTGCAAAATGCTACCACTATGCCACTGGGCTACATATTTTCTCAGAAAAAATTGTAAGAAATTTGTATAAATTTATGAACTCTTAAACTTTGTTAAAAAATAGTAATTTCACAAATAATCCCTTCATATTAACTTAATTATACCATCTTTAAATCTTACAATAAATTTTTTTTCATTTTATTTCTTACAATTTTCTACTATTATTGCATTGTTCTTTATAAAAAAATATTATTTAAAAATTTGGAAATAAATTTTCTTTAAGCATTTCTCTTCATTTCCATAGTACAAGCACAATATTTATTTTAGAAAATAGTCTAATTTCAACAGAAATTAATCACCAAAGACTCAGGATAAAAAAATTACTAAAAATAGGTTTATTTTCTAAAGTATTTATACTAGTTCTCATAAATAATTCTTTTTCAGACAAAATATTTCAAGAACAGAAACATTTTTAAAAATAAAGCATTGTAAAAAATTTTTACATTTTCATTAACTACTTTTCAAGGTAATAAAATTTGTTTACAAAGACGTTTTTAAATAATTAACTTTAAAAAAGTTAAATTAATCCAAAAATGATCATGAAAATTAATGAGAACCTATAGCAAATATTAGATATATTATTCTAAAAACTGCTAATATATACAATTTTATTGATATACAGCAATACAAAATTGAAATCTTCACTTCAAAATGTTATTATTTTAAATTGATTATAAATTAATTTTGTCAAGCAAACTTATATAATCTCATTATTTGTGAAGCAAATAAAACTAGAAATGTATTAAGATGATTATATATTTCAATTATTTTAATTTTTACTCTTGAATTACAACTAATAAACCAAGTTTCCATAGAAGAGAATACAAAAAGTTAAAAACATTATCATAAGATATTTTTAAAACAATGTCCATCAACTTTTTAAAACATACTTTTGTCAGTGACTCTTCAAAAATAGTTATTAACAAAGAAAAAATATGTTATAATAGGTGTATATATATATATATGGATAGATATATATGCAGAAGAATGCAAAACAAATATCAATATTTATATTCAAATTAAGTTGAAATTACATTTCTAGACCTGTATTGTTTCCTAACTTATATGTTTTAAAACCAAAAGACATACCCCCTCCCCCCAAAAACTAATAATAAATCCATCAAAATAAGTGTATCTCAAACATAATTTAAGAAATAGAATATATAAATAATCAAAATAATTTTCTTTTTATGGAAAATAAAAAGGATAATTAAATTTAAATTTCAGTACATTGTTGATTTCATTACATTTAATAAAATTAACAGTAAACTTAATAAAAATTCTTAGAAGATTCACCATATAAAATAAGACAAGTAAATTTTTATAATTTTGCATTGAGTTATAAACATAATGATTTCATAATTCAATAAAAAAAGATTCAATTTAAATTCAATAATTTAAGATTGAACAGATGAGACATATTTTATTTTTTATAATCATTATAAGCATTTTAATGGGACAATAATTGTTAACTAAAATTGCATGGGACATTTTTTAGCAATATAATTCAAAAAATTGTATAAAATGTCTGTATATTAATTTACTGAATATACATGCAACAAAATATAATCAATATATTACATATCACTTTCATTGGAATAAAAATTTTGCCATCTCCTACATTTATTTAATGAATAATTATATAAAAATAAATTCCTTTCCCATTAAATTTTATCAGTACAATAATTTTAACCTGTATTTAAGGCATTTTCACGGCTAACATCAGAATTTTCAGGTTGCTTGATTTTCCACAATGTTTCTGGCAAATTTTCATAATCTTCTAATGAATTTAATTTCACCATATCCATAACAGTACTTTTTGAACTACAAGAAAATGTGTGCATGTAACAATTAAACAATATCAAATTCTATAATTGTATTCAAGATATTTAATATGCATATTTTAAAATCATATTTTTTTCCCATTGTTTGAAAATCCTTTGAATATTAAACTTGAGTCTTAGTTATAAAAAAACATCTACAAATTATTATTCACTAGTATTGATAAAACCTAGCTACATTGAATAAAAAATATATAATTAAATTCTTCATTTCAGCTTATATTTATCACAAGAAAAATTTAATTAAACTTTCTCATAAAAATAACGCACTGAAATGGTATAAAAATAATTCCTTAATCTAAAATACTGCAAAAAAATTGCTTCATTTCAATAAATATAAAATATTAAAAGAGTATAGAAAGTAATTAGCTAATAACTTTCAACCAATAATTTTATTTGTCTATTATATGCATAATACAAACTTATTCATACATATTTAAAATTATTTATCTGTATAATTTCAAACAAAATCATATTCAATCATTTTCTGCAGTTGCTTGCATAAAATTAATAACATATTTGAATACATATTTTAAGATAAAACAAAAGAATTTGAATCGATAATTTTATTTTTTAAAGGAGTGAACATTTTTTAATTCAACTGTGGAATCTGTAAACATTATACAATGGTCAACTGAAAATTTTAAGATATATACAGATAAGAAGTGATGGAAAATATTAACAATTAGATTTGAAAATACAAATAATTTTACCATAGCAAAAGATACTATTTGAAAATAATTTGGCATAGAATAAATAATTTAACATAGAAAACAAAAAAAATATGGAAAGAATATGAAAAAATATAAAGATATGATTTTAAAGCTAGATTAAATCAATAATGTCTTCAATAACTAAAATTATTATTTGATAATTAGGGTACATCTCATTTTACAGTATTTAAATGCAATCCAGAATTTCAGAAATCCCAATTCTATTTTGGATGAAGAACAGGAAAATTATTTTCAATCATAATTACTGATAATGCCTCTAAAGAGAAAATTTAACAATCAATAGTAATCATGAATATACCAAATGACACAGCAGGAATTTAATAATTGATTCTACTCAACTACACACAAAATTATTCATGAATTGTTCAAGGAAAAAGAAAAAAAAACTGCTAATGGCTTCCCCATAATTTGACTGAGATCAGGAAAGAGGAGAGTGTGTTAGAATCACTCCTTAAATTACTTGATAATGGTGGCCAATACATTATTTCTAAAATCACAAGTGTGATGAAACAAATAATTGTTTTTAAATTCAAAAAAATATGAAAGCAAAATATGCCTCTGAAGATTTCATATCTACATTGAAAAGATAAGTCATGAAAAAAATAATATACACTGCTTTCTTCATAAGACTGGTCAAAGCCATCAAACTGGAAGGAAGACAGTCACAGATAACAAATATAAATGAATTTCCACAAGATATGGCTATCAAAGGACTTATATTCCAAAATGAAAATGTATCTTCTAATTTAGCAAGATTTACAATTGAAACTCAAGAATAAAATCATGAAGTAATAGAACATCTAACTTAATCACCCCATCAAGCTGTGTATGACCATTGACTATTTTTAATCTAGAAAAACACTTATGCAAAGATTTTTGATTCTGAATGTAAGATTTCTTGAATTATAAATACGCATATTTTTCATCCATTTTTTGAAATAAATGGCTTGGGGAATTTAAACTTTAGGAAACTCACCTACATTACTAATATTGGAGACTACTTTCAGCACTCCAAAAATTTTATTTAAATTAAAGTTTAATAAACCAAAGAGTATCTCAAAATTTCAAAGTGATTCAAAATATGAGAATTTATGCATATTTTGAATCACTAGTAAATACGTAATGTAAATACGTTTTTGTAAAGATAAATATACCAATATTTGTCATACAATTTAATGATAATTTTAAAATATGTAAAAAATAAGAAAATATATATATTTTCAACAGAAATGTGATGAAAATAAAGTGTGCAACAAATCTGTCTTGTAAATATGACATGATCAAGAATTTTCTAAATTTTCATCAATTAAAGAAAATACGTTTGCTATTGAATTATAAAAAGATAAATTAAAAATATATTTCCTCCCACTAATATAACATAATTGTTAAGTTAATAAGGAGTGGATTAAGTTTTCCTCAATAACACATTAAATTGCACAGAAATGACGAAATAATATGATCATGTTATAAAATAATTTCACCTTTAAATAGAAAAAAAAAAATCCATGCTATTATTAGATTTAATTTTTAAACTTTAAAATCATTCAATGTAGATAAGGTAGACTATAGATATATATAAAAAAATCTATTAATTGTATAAAATATACAGAGTTTTTTCTCAAGATCCCACTTTAAATGGAAATATTTACTTTTGGAAAAGTTTACTAGTTCATAATAAGTAATTACTATCACTAAAATCTAAATAAATACTAAAGCGTTTTCTCTAAGAAAATTTATAACAATCATTGATTCTATCAATATTAAATGAAAAATCAGAAGCTAAAATGACAAACTCCAGAGTAGAATAATAAATACTGTTTACTTTAAAATATTTAAAAGAAAATAACTCACTCATATTTTGGAATGAAACATTCTTTTCCAGAACTGAATATGTTGAGTAAAATAGGCCTTGTATCTATTTCAATATCTCTACTCAAATACACACTAATCCTTTTACTATTTAAATACTTCGGATGCTGAAGTAACTAAAAGTCAAAATATAAATCAAAATTATAAACATTATTAAGTGGATATTTTAAAAAAAAACTAATTAAAAAAACCAATGCCAAATAGATATTAGATTTAATTAAAATAAAAACCATAAATCAATTCATCAATTAGACTTAATCTACAAAAAACTATTCAAAATTCTAAATTAATTAACAAGAATCCTATTAATCAAAATAAGAGCTTAAAATCTAGTTTTGATGATACATGAACATTAATTTAACAGCTTGGTCCTCAAAATTAAAAATCGCTAGAAAATACAAGGTACGTGGGCAATAATGAAGATATGCATTTTTAAATTTATGAACACTCCAACGATTTTAAAAAAATATATTGAATACATTAATAAAAAGTTGTATTTTGAATTCTCTTGACAAGCTTCGTATTTTAAAATCATTGTTACAATTTAATGATCTTTATACAAATGCATACTACAATATATCAAAAGACTACAGAAAGTCAGCAAAATAGTGAAATAATAAGCTTTAATAAATGTTATGATGGTACCTTGATTTATATTTTATGCATTTATGCTGTTCAGTGTTCATGCACTATGGTGCAGCTTGTCCTTACTTGGACCTTGCGCCATTAAAACAACTAACTAACCAGTGTTCATGCAGGGATTTATTTATTACAATTTTAAATGACATTGGGCAGTTTGGATCATTAGATTGATTTCGAATTTCCTTCAATTTTAATTTAACGGTGTATTTAATCACCATTCTCAATCATTGCACTTGTTTCCTCATTTAATTACGTTTCTCAGCTAATCCATTGGCCGCTTATGTCTTACTTGGCAATGATATTTTATTTTATAAAAAATTAGTTAATCTGACTTTTTGTTGTGACTTAAAGTATAAAAATTATTTTTAAAAAATATGAAAAAAACATTTATAAATAAAAAAACATAGTAAAAGTTTATTTTATTATAAAAATAATAATATTAACATACTGGCATATAACTTGAGTAACCTGCCAAAAGCATTATTTTTAAAGTGTTTTTCTTTAAATTTAAATTTTTTTTTTAACATACAATTTACGTTTGTATCAATTACAGGGCACTGACAGTGATTTAGTTGCTATCATGAAATCATACTTAACACAAAGATTTAATTTACACCTAAACAGTTCGTTAAGTTTCAATATTTCATATTCTTTTCCAAATTTATGAAAATCCATGATCTTGTTGGTAATGAAAGGACTTAAAAATTTCTATGGATAAAACCTATAAGTTCTAAATATGGAACAAATTAAAATAAAATAGTTAAATAAAATATTATAATTATGTATGATAATTATAATTCTTTTATATACATAATCAAATGAATATTTCTATTGATTTCTTTTTAATTTGTGATAAAAATTTTAAAGATTATAAAATGTACAAAATAATTTCTGTAAGATCTTTTCCCTTCTTAAAAAAAGAAAATTATTTATGAATAATTAATCATTTAATTCATTTGTTCTATTTTTTCCTTTCAGTTTCAATAGGTAAGAAGTTCTTAATAATTTATTTGATTCTTCTTGATTTCTTATAATTATGTTAATGAATGTAATAACATAATTTAAGAGTCCATTTTGGAACCCATGTTAATTTAATGTTCATGACAAAGTTTTAAAACTGTTTCATAAAAATTTAATATGCATTGTAATTGTTTTTAAAAAAATAAGTTCAAAATTTATAAGTATAATATTCTCCAAAAAGAGAGAGAACTTAATAAATATAAATTAACCTAATATTTATATAGCAATTAAAATAAATAAGCTAGTGATGTCCTGATAACACTTCACACTTTCAATTCACAGATTTGAGGTTTAGTTTACAGACTGGACAAGATCTTTCCTCCCTTCAGTGGCTCAATTAAATCTAGTAAAATGCATGCTTTTGAAGTAAATACTGAGGATTTCACATGAGGCTGACTACATAACCAGGACATAAGCTTCACACCCAAGTGCTCACAGAAATAGATATAGACACTATAGGCCTTGGCCACACAGAGAGTGGTAGCACTGAGTATTAAAAAAAGTATTAATCTATATTTCTTAATTAATCACTCTCATTGAATAATTAATTTAAAATAAATATTAAAAGATATAAGAAAATTAAAGAATGATTAATAATAAATTTTAACTGAAAATATTTTAAAATTTGATGTAAAATTATGCTGGTCACATTTTATTCTGCATTTGAATAAAATGTGACCGGCATAATTACAATTTTAAATGACATTAGAAAGTTTAGTAATTTGTATATGAGCTATGCTTTTCAAAATTAAGATCAATTGCAACAAGCAAGTTAGGAAGCAGTAACGCTGAGAAACAATGAATAAGAATGCAACTTTATTTTTCCAAGTCAAACATCATAACATTACGATAATCGCCAAGTCATAACTGTTCACAATTTTCAGCTTCCATATATCTTTGATTTTTTTTTTTTTTTTTTTTAAACATAACACATTAAAAGGCTTACTTTTTTCTATAAAGTTTCACATAAATTCTCCAAGATTCAGCTTTAGATGATAATGTGTGCTGTATATACCAAATACATTTTAATTTAGAATTTCTAATATTCTACTTCCACATACTATAGTTTATATATACATTTATTTTATGACCATTTATGTAAATTTAAAAGTGAAATAATTTTTAATTTACTTGAAAAATGAAAAGGCATTTTCCTTATTCCTTGGTAAGCTGAAAATTGACAAATGTTTTTACAGAAAGTTTAATTAGAGGACTAGGATATCACAAAATTTGTCAAATTTAGCATAGAGGTATCAAAAGTATTTATAGTTGCTCATCATTTGACTATTTTACATAATTTTTCTCCCCTCCCTCATGATTTGGCAGTTTAATGCAGGAGCTGTAAAAATCAAATACTACTTAAAATCAATAATTTTTTATATAACTAGACTTAATTTCTAAAATCTAATTTATCAATTATTAATGACATTCAGATCTAAGATTTTAACAAAATAGTTTTTTGAAAATGGAAAATTTCTAATCTTTTTCAAGATTTTATTCAAAAACTTACTTTTGTTTCCCATTAATGCAATAAAAATTACACCTAAAAGTTAGTAAGTTTATATAAAATAATTCCAATTATCTTTGGAATAGATAATATTTCACACACATATATATATATATATATATATTAGTTGTAAATTAAATCATAAACATACTTTATAAACAACAAGTTTTGATTGTGATGATTTTTCTTCAGGAGGAATTTTTTTCAATACTTCTTTTAATTGATTTCGTAACACTTTCTTAGATGCTTGGAGAGTCATATCTAAATCTGAAAATAAAACAACTATAAAATTTACACTTAATTATATCAATAATACAAAATAACGGTTGATTTAAGTATTTGTGAAATAAGTTCTTTTCTTCCATAATTTCCATAAGCATTAAAAAGCTAATACTTGTTTAAATCACAAATAAGCAAGAAATATTTGAAGGCATAAACAAATAATTTCATGATATTAAGCATAATATTAATCACATAAAATACTAACAGACATTTTACTTATTGATAGCATTACTTTTCATTTATTAACATTATGTTTCATTTAATTACTTTATAAATAAGTTAAAGACATTCCACACACAAGAAGGAGTATCAAATGTTAAAATTTCTAATGAATGATAATTTTTAAAAATGCAAAAAAATATTGAAATAAAATGAAAATTTTAATTTGATATTATAATTATGATAAAATACAAATACCAAAAATCTTCCCAAAAGAAAGCATAAAAAACAAATTATAAAAAAAATAAATATGTGCTGCAAATAGAAATAACTTGTAAAAACTAAACCAAACGATAATTGGATAATTATTTATGTTTCATAAATTTCAGAAAGATTTCAAGAAAGTGACTTTTCTTATATTCCCTATTAAAGAAAGAAAGAAAAAAAAATTTAATAATTTAAATTATACTAAATGTAAAAAATCTTAAAAAAAATTATGCATTCAATATTTATTTCTTTATGATAAATTTTCCAGGAGAGAAGTGATTAAAATCAATCGAAATTAATTTGAGTTTGACATTATTTTAAATTACATATTAATATTGTCATTTCAGATATCCTTTTTTTTTTTTTACATAAATACTCATTAACATAAAGTTTAAAAATAACAATCATCATCACTTTAAAAATAGAACCTGGAGCTTAAAAAATAATCTTGTGTAATGTTTTCACAAATTTTATATAAAAAAAAAAAGTAAAATATTATGTACGTAAAAAATTATTTTTTAACTTTAGGTTTTATATGCAGTCAAACAATGAGATTTAAATATTGTATTTTTGCTTTGTAAAAGGTTGCTTATTCTTTGAAAGAGTGTTTGGAATTTTCATGGTTCCCAACTTGTGAATATGGCAATTATTTATGGTTAATTAAAGGTTTTAAAAAAAAAAATTAAATACGTTGATGATATCCACAATATATTGTAAATAGCATATCTTTTCCATTATACAGCATAAAAGAAATTTTGCACAAAAAGTGTTAAGAAACAAATACCTACGTCGATAATTTTTTGCACTATCATTGTAAAATAAACATTTTTATTCAGAACTTATGTGTTATGAAAACTTAGAGATATTTAGTAATAAAAATTTTCATTGGCAGGAATAACATGATTTACAATAAACTTTTTATTTTAGCATCTATATTAGCCTATATAACCTAATTTAGTGAATATGGTAGTTGTCATATTATTTTTTCCATTCGCCAGTTTTGGTGACATATCTAGCTTGCCTTCATAATGCATAAGTGATAAATTTTTCTAAAGACGAAAATCAAAATTTTAAGAATTTAGCTACTAAAATTACATAACTAACTTTTATATAAATCTTACTGTATTTATGAAAAATATTTAAACTTTAACAAACTATTTATACATTCTAAGCTTGTTAAACTGAAATGCACAAGGATAGTTAATTATAAAGGCTGTGTCCCAGTGTACGGTACGCTATTTTTATACAATTAATATAATTATACAATATACAATTAATATAATTATATAATATAAAATTATATTATTTTATAGAAAAAATATAATTTTATACAATATTATATACAATTAATTAATAATTGTATATATGCGTACCATTGTATATATGCGTATCGTACAAGGAGCGTACCGTTCACTGGGAATTAACCATTATAAACTCTGATGATTACCTTGGTGATAAAACGTTTTATTAGAGACTAACACGATTTAAATAATATTTACATAATACTCTTTATTTTAGCACACTTTACAATCTATATTAGTGCCAAGTTCTATTAGGTACTTATTATTCTGGTTATCAATTTTATCTTTTATTCTTAGAACATCAATATGTAATTATTTGCAACAATTTTCAAATTCTTATAAAATTATATTTGAATGTTCCCAAACAGGTCATTAAAGAAAGTAAATATAGGAAATGTAATAGCTTAGTTTTTGAATGACCTTTACCTTCCATGAATTAGTATATGAAGTTAAGTGAAATGTTTGATGTATGTTTTCTATTTAAACGTATGTTTTATATATCCTCACGTTCAACAGAAAGTGACATTTTGGTAGAATCCTGATTATACATATATGTATGTAACTGAGAGTTCACTTACTTGAAGCTACTTATGAAAATAATAATAGCAATTTAGACATAGATAAATAAGAAAAGTGTTATGTTATTTTTAAATTATCTTACAACTTAATTGAATCTTTAATTTTTAAATTGATACCTATTACTTTGAGACTTCAGATCTCTCTTCAAACAAGAAAACTAAAATTTACAAAAAAACAAGACTCACTAGTAAAAATCCACTTTATAATAAGAATCACATGAACACGAGTTCTTGTTTGTGTTTGTATTTTTAATTCTGTTTGTTGCCAAATTCTACACTTTAAGAAGTATTTGAAGACGCTTTACAAGTGTAAATAAATATTTTAAGAAATCACTCAGAAAATTATACGTTATATTCTTAATGTAGTTAAAAAAATGTTTTAATTATTCTTTTAAGTATAAACTTTATCTTTAATAAAAGTACTATGTATTTAATTTTACTGCAAGCTTTACAAGCAAAGTGAAATGAAGATAATTTATACTCCTTATTTATTTACTTCTTTTACGCGCGAAAAGTGAAATCTGAGCACTTTTTAACTCAACCACAGTTTATGCTGTGATATTTTTATCTTCGATTAGTGAAAAATTATAAATTTTTATTTCATTGACATAAAGTGATATAGTTTGGTAAATATATCTATGAATTTAAATTGCAAACAATTTGAACTATTTCACGAATTGTTAGGTTGAAATGAGATATAATAACTTTATTCTAAAAGTGGAGAACTGAAAGCGCTTCATAAATAAAAATAATTTGTATGTATAAATTTAATTTTTTTTTAACGGTGTTTAGATTATGGAATCTAATTCTTGTCTTTTAAATTTGGAAGAAACTGAAAATTTTGGCAAACATTTTGCTGAAGATTCAACATCAGAGGAAATTCACAGTAACGTATCTTCAAGCTTAAATGTATTAGATAATATGTCACTAAAACGAAATGAGCATGTAACAGTTTTACCTGAAATTTCAGATGGTGGTGAAATTCTAATAGATAATACTGAAAAAAGTCACGATAGTAAAATAATTATAAGTGCTTGTGATGTAAATCGTATAAAAATAAATAATAATCCCAATAAGAATGATTTTGAAAATATACTGAAAGAGAATAATTCTTCTGGTATTGAACTAGAAACTAAAATTTATTCGCCTGCAGATGTTTATAAACCTACATCTGCAATAGATAATGCTCATTGTAAACAGAAATTAGAAAATAATTCTACTAATGTCAAAATTAGAAATGATTTGAGTGATGAAGTATCCAATAATGCCATTACTATTAACCTTGGTAAAAATGTGTGCAATAATTTGGATCAAATATCAGAAGAGGATTTCCCTATCAAAGTAAAGAAAACTGAAAGCTTTCTTGAAAAAATTACATCATTTGAGAATGAAACTGATAAAAATGCCTATATTTTCAATAAACAATTTGAATCAAAGATTGAAGATGATCAATCATCAGAAAATGATTCACCTATCAAAATAAAGAAAAGGAAGCTTAAAAGTTTTCAAGAAATAGAATTATCTGATGATGAAACTGAAAAAAATCTTGAGAATAGTTACAATAGTTCTGATCATCACTTTAAATTGAATAATGAAGATAATCAATTGTCAGAAAGTGATTCACCTATTAAATTTAAAAAACGAAAAATAAACTGCTTATTTGAAGAAACAGATACTATTGCTATTAATACATCTAACAGTATTGATGAATTTACTGAAGTAAAACCAGATAATAATTCTCCTGTCAGGAAAAAGAGAAAGAAAAATTTTCTTGAAGAAGTAAATAATTCATCCGATATATCTAATACTGCTGTAGAGAATTTAGTTGCTGATACTGATCAAATTACTGAAACGAATTTTCTACCTGATTTAAATGAAAAATTATCTGACAATTTTCTTGAAACAGAAGAAAATGTTAATTCTATTAATGAAGAAAATGATAATCATTTGCCCAGTAATGATGAACTTTATGAAGAAAGTATGAATGAAAATGATTTTGATGGTAAAGATTCTGACTTAAGATTTGAATCTACTATTCCTTCTAGTAGTGACAAAGATGTTAAATCTTCTAATCGAGAAATAAGGGGGAAAGAATTAATGCGACAAGCACTTACTTTACCATATTTTCATATGCCAAAGCCTGATTTTAAGGAATATATGAATAAGACTGATAAAATTCTTGAGGAGCCTTTGCTACAAAAAATGCCAAATAACATCAAAAAATCAGAAACAATTAAAAAGGTAACATTGAAGCCAGCTAACAATATTGTCTTTGAAATTGAACCTCCAAAAATGAGCAAAGTTGAACCTTTTCGTCAAAAGGTTTTAAGTATGATGGATAAAATTACAAATTCAAAATTGGATACCAGTGACAAACTTGGTAGCAAAAAAAATATTCCGACACCCATTGGAGCTGAACGTTTATCTTGGAAAATGAAGTTGTTAGAGGATATTGCTAAGAAAAAAGAAGCAGCTTTGAAGGAAAGGAATGAAATGCTAGAAGAGGTGATGGAAACAAATGAAGAGGAAGAAGAAGTCATTGAAGATTCTGAGATTGATGATACTGCAGAAGATGATGTTGACGTACATTTCACTGATGCTTTAAATTCAGTTTTATCTGACAAACAGAATGATGTTATCAATTCAACAAATATTGAAACTAATTCCTTAGAAATAACTGCAATGCATGGAGATTGTAGTACTGCTGCGATGTTCTGCAGCAGTAAAAGCTTGGAAAGTGAAAAAAACATTTCTTCTTCTTTACCACTGTGCTTTTCCTTGCCATCTTTTCAACCAGAAGGAGGGTTTCCAGATTCTAATGATAATTCATCTTCTAATAATTTTACTATATCACAAGTTAATGTTAGTTTTAATGATACAGAATTGGAGAAAGAAAGTTCTGATTTTAAGGAATTTAAGCTTCCTTTAGAATTGAAAGAATCATTCCTTGATGAATCTTATTCCAAGCGAGATGAAAAGATTTATCATAAAGTATTAACTGAAGAAAAATTGTTGGTGAAGGAACAGAATATATCTGGAGAAATTATGACATCTGATGTTTTAGATATTTGTTCTGGTCAGTTTCTTGATACTGTGGAAGTGCCTAAAACACCACCTCTTACAAATATTTTATCAGATGAAGAATCTGATGCAGATGTAAGTGATGATGATACTGGTAATCTTGATATCAATTATGAATCTGATTCTAGTAGTGAAGATGAGCTCAATTTCAAGCGCAAAGTGTTGAAGAAGAAAGTTCGACCCATCTCTCCTGTTGATGAAGAATCTAGACTTGGGGAAGGCATCCAATCCTCTTCTGATAAAAAGGAAATTAATTCAAATTTTCAATTTACTAAAGACATGCTATCATCTTCTACAGAAGATCATAATTCTGACACAGATGATAGAAATGAACTTAATTTAAATTATGATTCAGAAGAGTCTTTGATGGCTGAAAATAAAGAAAATGGCAAACAAGAAACTACAAAGGCTATACAAGATTATTTTGATATTGAAGCTGAATTGTCAGGAGAAGAAGGAAGCTCAGACGAAGAAGAAGGAGAGCTTGATGGAGAAGATGTTCTTGCAATAGATGATACAGAACTCCCACCCAATGAGGAGCTTCGTGATCAGATAGGTTCACTCCATTTAAAACAATTGCTTGATGATGATGACCGAAGAATCAAAGAAGTCAAGAATCATTTCTTAGATGAAGGGGAATTGTATTCTGATGCAACCAGGCAAAGGAAATTCAATTGGACATTTAACCAAGCTGAAGCTGGGGACAATAATATTTCTTCTGGGTCAGATAATGAAGATGAAATCAATGATTCACCTTTCCAACAAGATAAATTGAAATGGAAACAAGAGAATGTAGACACTAAGATAAATAACGTGATTGAACCTGAACCTCTTGAAGCTGATTTTAAAATTGGAGTCCATAAAAAGCTTACTTCTCATATTGTAGCTCAACGTACAGTTCATCCAGTTAATAAAAGACCGCGCAATTCATTTCTAAATGAAGAAGATGCAAAGAAATCATTTAAAAAAATTAAACTAGACCTCACTGATGCTCAAGGAACTCGTGCTACTAAAAATTTTGTATTTGTTGAAACAAATGGACCAACTCGTCGCAAAGAATCAAAGTTTAAAAATACAGGAGACAGTAGTGTATTTGATATAATTTAAATATTACGTTTTTAAATTATTAGTTCACTTCAAATATTTAACAAAACAGATTATTAATTGAGTACTTCTTTATTAGGAAAATTAGATGTTACAGTGGAAAAGTTTATAAATATATTGTTCAACTATAATAGATTAAAATTTGGATCATTATTAATTTATTTTATCATAAAGAAAATTAAATTTTTTAGGTTTTATCATTTTGAATTTGGTTTTTTAACTTTTATAGTTATTAAATGAAAAAAAACGATAACATAATATATTATTTGTGTCAACAGTCACATTTGTTTTTTAATTTATAATCTTCATTTAAAGTGAGCACAAATTCATAATTTTATTAAAATATTTTTAAAAGTGCAAGTATTTACCTTGTAATTGTTCTTAATAATTGTGGAGTGTATATAATTGTGTTTCTAAATTAATTTTATAATTATATACTCTTAATGTGTTCAAACAAAATTATTAGTTTAAAAGATTTATGTTATGCTAGCACATTTGTATATAAATGTATAACTATATTGTTATTTCTTAATCTTATACATTCAAAATTTCCTCTCATTTATTATACATTAATATCTATTTCTTCATTAGTTATATTCCATCCATACATATACCTGCTAATTTTTTAATTCCTGCCAGTGTTTTTACTATACACTATATAAAAAAATAATTTTGTAATAAAATAAATATTTTTGATAACCAAGTCCAAGTAATTTATAAACACAAATACGTAAAATAAAATATTATTTATAAAGAATTAAACATTAAAAAAATCAGCTTTTTTTTTAAATATATGATTATTTTGTTATGTATAAATAGTCTGCATACCTATGTATGTGATACTTTAGATACATTTTTTTAAATGAAACTTATTTTTAATATTTCTTCATGTAATTAATATTTATTGTGTATAAAATAATATATATTTAAATAAATTTTGAAAAACTTGTAATGAATTTTATTTCATTTTATTATTAAGAGTTTTTATACAAATTGTCTTAATTTATTGTATTTATTTTTTTTATTAGAAATTCAGTATTTAAATGGAAAGGCTTATAAAACTTATAAAAAACTAAACTATAGTACAACTATTTTATATTTAAAGCATTGATTATTTGTTTCAGTTCAACATTTCTCATCTTAAAACTGAAAATTAAATCCTTTTAGACCGTAAAAGTGTAAAATAAAATATTAAAAAAATTAGAAAATAAATTGAGCATTATTTTATGAGCAGATATATACCATAAGTATTCATTAAAACATTTAAAATCTAAATAATCAAATAAAATCTAAATAAGCAAGAAAATCTAAATAGTTATATGTTGAAATTAAAAGAATTAAAATATTTTAAAATGTAGAATTTCAAAGCAATTTGGTTTTACTATTTTTTGATGGAATTTTAATTAGCAGAATTATTAAAATTTATAAATTTTAATGTTTCCCATTTCACAAAATTAATTCTATACTAGATTGCATATAAAATAATAAAATAAAATTTAGATTGAATGTGCAAAGCATTTAACACCCTTTATTATGTTGATTATTTCATATTTTATTTTGTTGGTATATAAAGAAAACAGTTGGTTCTTAAATTTTATTTTCATTAACTTATATGAATCTTAGCACTTCAGAAATTATATAATTTTTACATGATAGAAAACGAAAAATTTCAATAAAGTAAAATTCTACTGCCATATTATGACTTTAAATTAACTTATTCAAAGGGTTTAAACTACAAAGCATTTAATATGATTAATTAAATCTGTGCTCTGCATTTTAACTAAAAATAGTATTTACAAAATTCAGTAATTTGTAAGGGATGGTATTATATAATATTTTAATTGGTGAATTATGTGTATAAAATTTTTATGAAAATGCTGAATTTAACATGTTTAGATAGTTCAAGCAAGAGTTTTAACTTCAAAATTTTGTTTGGCAAAATTGCATTTGTTAGCAATGTGTGCACAAGATATTAATTTAAATTATACTTAAAATTTTTATAACTATATATGTACCATTATGTTGCATTATTTTTTGTCTCTGAGATACCTTAATTATTACTTATAAAGAAAATGGTAGAGTTTAAATTAGGAAGTAAGTTGTCTTTTTATATGATCTTTCAAGGATGTATATTTTGTGTTATGAAATTAATCTGTGAACTGTAAAATAATTGAATAGTAACATTAAAGCAGTTATGAATAGGTCTATTTTACAAAGAAGCATAAAAAAAAATCCAAATGACTTTTCAGTCTGCTAATTCATATTAGTTTTCTTTATTAGCAACTAAAATGCAAATAATCCCTGAGAGTTTTACATATAATAAAATTTAATGACTATTTACACAGCGATTCATAATAAATATTTTACCAAATGCAAGATATATTGTAATTAAAAGGTTGACTATCTTTCTTTTAAACTTGTTAATAAGGACCATTTTATAAATACTATGAAAATCTTCTTGTCACATCTACAAGGTATTTATTTATAGCTTTGGAACATTATAAGTGTTTATTAGCATTATAAACATTTGCTAATCAATAATTAACATCGCCCTTCAAGACACGCTGAATTTTTGTTAAAAGTGCTATTTATTTTATTAAACTTTTGTTTTAAATACTACTATATTTTGTTAATACATTTTTTTTTTCATTATTTTTTACACATTTTCAATTATTTAAAAGAAATTTATTATAGTAAAATAACATCCAATGTAACATAAAGCTTAACAATCTAGTGATGTGCTTCAAATTTACCATAAATTTTTAGACTAATTCTGTAGTAGAGTATTTTTAAATTTGCAACATACTATATCTATAAGAATTGCCGTATTTTCCTGTATTAAATCTGCGGATTACGTATTAATATATAAAGAAATATCGAATTTAGTAGTGCGTATTATATACTGCTCCGGATATTTTAATGAAAAAAAAAATCTCTACCTCAGAAAAGCTTACAATAAAGTTTTGAAAGAAATGTTTGTTTTATAAAATAAATAACAGATGGCGCCACGACTGGAATGAAGGTCTTGAGGAAATAATACGCTCCGATACGGATATAGGAAAATGTTTTAATATACTCGAATAGAGCATATAAAACTAAATATATATATATCTTTTCCCCGCAAATATTACCTCATTTATAGAGGCATTTATCATACAAATAGATTTATATGAAAGCTGTATCTCTTTGTAACTGACACAACTAGTATTCCCCATTTGTCTGATATATAGATGAATATGTTGCTCTTAAGCGTATAAAAAATAAAAAGATGTCAATAAAAACAAAATATTTTTATATCTTCCAATAGGAGGAACCTTTTTTTATCGCTTTATCAATATTATCCACTACAAAATTTCTTAAAGGAGTAAATTTTAAGTTTTGTGATGAAGGGACTTATTTTTTCCAAGGTAGACTAACAATTTTGTCACACATATTAACACATTTCTAGAGACTTTTTTAAAAACATAATTTTAGTTCTCGACAAAAGCATTAAGAATAACCCTTAACCCATTTAATAACTACCATTACTATTTTTTATGCTTTTAAAATATTAACTTCCTTATTAAAAAACAAATACATGAAATAATGAATATATGAAAGCATTATTTCTTTAAACATTTCAATTAAAATATTATTGAATGTAAATAAATTCTTAGGGATAGGGGATCAAATAGGTAGGTAGTTCTTCTAAGATGATTGAGAGTTTTACCAGAGGTTCGTTGAATAGTTGGGCGTTGACAGACTGATCAACTTTATACTGTGAAATCGAGCGGTAATTAATTTAAGATTTGGATAGATTGAAAAGTAGCAAGGCGTATGATAGTTGTAGCAATAAACGGAGAGTCTTCGTCCAGCTAAAGCCTATTGAATTTTCTGCCTTGAGCTTCTTTCTTTTAACAGAGTTGAATCTGGGATATTCTTCACTAATTTTCGG
Source organism: Latrodectus geometricus (assembly GCA_026290005.1). Taxonomy (NCBI): domain Eukaryota; kingdom Metazoa; phylum Arthropoda; class Arachnida; order Araneae; family Theridiidae; genus Latrodectus; species Latrodectus geometricus. Next base: position 27,652 of record JAPDSC010154475.1, read on the forward strand.
GAATTGTTTCTTATAGATGACTGATGGTCCTTTTTTCTTACTTTGAGACGAAGATAGCCGTATGAATCGAGTTTTTTCACCAAATCAGTTGGAGAGATGTCACTCCATTCACCCAAAAAATGTTCCTTAAATTCCAGAGGGCATTATTTCTTAATCTGATAAAATATTTCAATTTTTCAAAAGTGTCTACATTAGCTTCTTTTATCCAAATTTTAGAATAGGTTCGAATTTCAAGATAAAAATCATTCCACGTAACAACAAGATTCTTTTTATGAGTCACAAATAGGCGACAAAAACATTCAGCGCTTAATTTGAATCGCTTTTATATAGATGTAATTTTCAACTTTTTCTTCTAGCTCACGAGCGATTATTTTTGCAGCGTCACTGGGAAGGACTCCCACTGATATGTGATTCATTGATTTTCTGGAATTGGTAACAACCGTATTTTTCGCCGTATAAGACGCACTTTTTCTCCCCAAGAATCGGGGGGGGGAAAGTGCCTGCGTCTTATACGGCAAATACAAAAGCCCACCATGGCAAGGAATACGAATCAAAGATTCTGTCTTTTCATAAGTTTGTTATTGATGCGAGGAAGAAGAATAACTTTGAAATGACCCAGATTGGGAGCATGGATGAAGTCCCGTTAACGTTTGATGTGCCATCTAACAGAACCGTAGATAACAAAGGAGCCAAAAGCATAACCGTAAAAACCTCAGGGCATGAGAAAACCCACTACTCGGTTGTGCTGTCCTGCTGTGCAGATGGTACCAAACTGCCGCAAATGTTGATCTTTAAAAGGAAAACATTTCCAAAAGAAACAATTCTACGGGGAGTCATCGTGCACGTTATACAGTTGATATAAAAATATTTTACTACAGAATTTGGTTCATAGTCTTTTTTTTCTAGATTTGCCTCCTTTAAAATTGGGTGCGTCTTATACGGCGAAAAATACAGTAACTATCTCTCACAAAGATTGAGAAATAAAGAAATGTCGTCTTCTTTTATATTAAAGTTAGGGATGAACTTTATCTTGTCAAATGATCTGATAAAACTTAATCAAATGATCAGCCAAGTTTTGGCTGATCATTTGATTGAAAAAGGTGACACCGGCGAGAATGAGGACAACTTTTGGACTTCAAGTTCATGGGCTCTTGCTTTCTATATCCTGGCGTTTTGAATTTGTTTTTCTTTTGTGATACGCTCACGTCCAGATTCTTTTTCCTTAGCTAGTCTCCTGCTCCACTTCCTTTTGTGAAGCCATTTTTGCTGTCAGACTCTTTTTCCTTTGACACTATTTCTTCAAAAATACTGGATAGTAAGTTTTTTGGTTAGTTTCTCATTATACTTGTCAGATTTGAAAATTAAATCCTTTAGCAAGTTAAATCCTTCATGTTGTTCCCAACAACCAAGCTCGATTCCTCAGCCAATAATTTCAAATCTTCCTTTTGACCTTATAAGCCCTCTTAAGTTTATCCTGGAAAGGTTCACAATTTCTAAAGTCTTAAATGTCTACTGAAGTTTGATGATAAATCAAAACACAATGTTTTATTATGTCTTACTTATTTATAATATCTTACAATTCCTATCAAAATTTTTACTCATTTCACACAAAAGTCACTAATAGCACTTAATTACTACAAATTACTATAAAAATTTAAGTCTAAATCAATTTTACATGTGTGTAAACATTTATACCATGAAGAAATTATATTTTCTCTAAATGATAAAACACTAATTATTACACAAGAATAATATAAAACGCAATCACCTTTTTTAAATTAAAATATAAAAGTATTTATTCATAATAATATTTCTGTAATAATACATTTTATTCTTTAATATCAATTTTAAAAATATAATAACAAATATAATATAATAAAAATTCTTAACAAAAATCTGAATTGTAAAATATCAATAGCAGAAAATTTATATAAATCACTACTTTATACCTCCATATATATTTTATTCTTTTTTATATGAAGAAGGAAAATTAATTCCTTTAATATCACGTTTTTTTTTTTTTTTTTTCCCCAAGCATATGCATTTAGTTTATTTTGAAAACACTTCAACCGCAGACAGGCGTATTCACAGATTATGAAATTCAAAGAAGTTCTTGCCTTTCTTAAGAGTATTATTTAACAAAAGCTTTACTTTAAGCATTACTTAAGATTTTGTATTCGTTCCAAGATTAAACACTATTAGCCAGGAAGTGACATACACAATATAATTAATTAAGTTATGATAATAAAATTAATAGTTTTCAAAACCTTTACACATCAATATTACTAACATTGCACCCTTATAAATTCTTATATATCATATTAAAATTTCAAAACAAAATACCACATTTAGTTTTAATTTAGATAATCTACCATTTATACATATATATATATATATACAACTCAATGCAAAATATTTATATTCTTTATATGCTCCATGAAATAATATAAACAGTTAAAATAACAATTTAAATTACAAAAATTTAAATCAAATTAAAATATTTTAAAGTAATATTATACTCAAATTTTCAAAATCCATTTAAATCACACAAAAGAAATAAATACATAATACATTAAATATTTCTTTATTATGTAGATAAAAATTTCTTTATTTTTTAAAATTCTGGTTCTCTTTATTATAAAAAAAAATTGTAAATGCATTTATTTTATTTTTTATCAATTCCAAGAAAAATAAAGATAATTGCAAAATGTATCTTCACTGAAAAAAAAAAAAAATACAATGAAAATTAAAAAAAAAAATCATCCTATTCAGAACTTTCTAAAATATTAAAAATTTATAAACATTAAGTAATAAAAAAATTTAACTCTCAGTATTGAGGATAGCAATTCTTACATAAAAAGTATGCAAATCTTGTTGAGTAAAATAATTCCAGAACAAAATTTAGCAAAACATAAATTTACACTGTACGCATGGCTGCACCTTCAGTTCAACAGGGTGTTGATATAATACCATATACATAAAGGTTAAGAGTTAACCTGTTTAAGAAAGGGTGGGGAAATAACAAAAGGGAGCTGAAATTTTTATGTGTATCTTTTCCACAAAATTTGATAGCCATAAGCTGTGATTGATATAGAAGAGAAACCACAAATCTTGGGGTTAAATTTATAATTAAATTTAATTTTTAGAAACAGTTACAAAAATGTACAAATGCTAAGATTAAAACATTGAAATATACCAAAAATAATACAAAACAAACATCTCTAGGAGAGATTTTTTATTTCGGAGAGAACGGATACAAAACATACATCCGTTCTCTACGAAACCTTGGTTCTCTATGTGATAGATCCTTTGTTCTCCAATAGTTCAGAGGAAGAGAGTAAAAAGTCACAATAATAGGAATTTTGTCCAATACTAATATCTATGATAGAATACATTTTTTAATGAATGAGTTTTATTAAATATGGAAAAAAGTTGTAAAGAGCATCATAGTAAATAGTTTAAACATTTGAAATTGTATTAATAAAATTTGATTAGGAAGGACATTATGAAAATTTTGCTATTAATGATAATAAAATAACTTGTAGCAACTGAAAAGTTAATAATCCTTGCTGTAGGGAGTTAAAATTGTATAGGAATATGCCTCTTAGAAGTTTTACTTTTGGTGAAATAACAAAAATAACTAAATAAAAATAATAAAACATGGTTGGCACCCTTCAATTCAAAAACTGATTTTCATCAAGAATTTTACCCAAAAAATCATAAACACAATTATTGTAAAATTTCCAATAGAAATAAGATTTTCTAGTTTTAACAAGGCAAACATAAAATAAGATCTATTTAATATTTGCAAATTATTTTGGAGCTCAGTAATAAATTTTCTGAGATGTCAGTTTAAGTGTATAAAAATATCCACATTAAAAATCATAGGCAATAATTTGAAGATCAGAGCAGTGGTACCAATAATGAAACATAAAAAGATATCTTTGGAGTTGGGTTTATATATTGATAAATACTTTGTTTATAGTAATTGTTGAACTTTAAAATTATAAAATTGATTTCAGAATTTATTAAACTTGAATGGTATTAGGACTGATTGCCAATAAGTCATAATTAAAAGATAATTTTTTCAAACTATTTATTTGTCTCAATAATTTCTTTTTTTACATCCAAAAATATTTTTTGGCAAAAACATTAAGCATAGGTTCTTTGATATTATTTCCATACTTGATGAAAAAAAAAAAAAAAAAAGTAATTCTATAAGTTAAGTATTAGGTATTTAGTATAAATATTAAATTTTGGAGAAGTGAAATATTTGATTTCATGAAAGCAAATAAATATATCAAAACATAAAGCTTATACATTTATGAGGATTTCAAAGCTACTTAGGAAATAATTTTAAATGCATTATGCACATTATTTATAACAAGCACCAAATAACAATATAATTTGAAAATTTTAAAGTAGTAAATTGTAAATCAACTTTAAATTGAAACTGCTGAAAAATAAATGAAATCACAAAATAAAATAAGTTAGTTAAAATATTATAAACTTAAAATTTTAATTAAAATAATTTCATGAAACATTTAAATTTTCTTTGACTTTTATGATATCATTATGATTGTGCATTTTTTTTAAAGTAAATCACTGATTTGGTTGCATAAAATAAATTTTATAGTGGCTCATCATCAACAGAATGATAACAAAATTCTCTCCATTACATTACACTGGCAAGTTGTACTTCCTAAAAAGGATAATGAAAGAAAAATAAATTTGCAAATGCTAGATATTTTAATTACAATGCATAAATAGTAAGCTTATTTTTTTTTACTGAATTTCATTCCAAATTGTAGATTTTTATTTTAATTAGTTTTTTGTTTCTTTGAAAAATCTATGAATAATGTTGGCATTAAAATTATGCAAAGTTATGAGAAAAATTATCCCAATTTATCTGCTTACAAAATTGATAAGAAATGAATCTGAATATTTACAATTTACTAATTATAATTATGATCAAATCACTTATATTACATACATATTTTATTATAAAAACAAATCTTCCAGGAATTCTTCAAATACATCTTCTTTCGATGGCTCTATTTCCTCTGTGATTGGTTGTTTCCATAAATTACTTTCCTCTGCATCTTTTTTCTCATCACCTTTTTCAATTGCTGTGCTAGCATTCAGAGTATCTTCATTAACTGAACTCTGGTCTTTGCTAGATTCACTCTTCCTTTGTCGTTTCTTCTTAAGTGCAGCCTTTCCTTTGTAACCATAATGAAGCTTATCAGAACAACGTTCACATAAACGAAGCTTGACCAACGCAGTTCTTTTTTCACCTCGTTCTGCATAAGTAAACATTACTTCCCAACTGTTTAGACCATCTTTTTCGTCACAATGAATGTTTCCACAGAAAAAATGTCCTTTTCCAATAATCAATTCTTTTTCAGTTCGCCACCTCATACCAACTTTTTTATCTTTATAACGAGTCAAATCACACAAGCAATATTCTTTGAAAAGTCTATCATAATACTTTTTGGCAAGTTGCTCACCCCATGTCTCTGCTGTATCCTCATCTTCCCATAAAAATCTGTGGTTTTCTCGGATAACATCATGATCAGTTTTGTAGTGACTAGTCTTCTTTTTCAATTTTTCTGTAGCTCCACGATAGCATAAAATATAATCATTGACTAACTTTTTGTGCCTAGTATAAGCATCCATTGCTCTATAAGCCTGCTGCTGTGCACGACCTTGTTCTTGGGCACACAAATCATGAAATGTTTGTCTATTTGGCTTGAATGCTTTTGTAGGTGGAGGTTTAAACGTAAGATCCTTTCTTGCTTTCCGCTTATCCCCCACTTGAGTATCAAATTCAAATTCTGATCCATAATCTTCATCAATAAAATTCCCACTAGAACTACCAGCCTGTTCCATTTTAACAATAGCTGCGATAGTATTTATTTATATTAAAAATATAAAAATGTACTATCAAGTTTCTGAGATTGAAAAAAGTAATAGATAGTAATAAAAGTAATATACGCACATTGCATGGCGTCTATTTTAACAATAATTATTACCAATTCAGTTGTTTAATAACATCTTGGTACATTGAAAACATCTTAAGTATTTAATATTTATAAAAAAAAATTCAAATTCTTCGTTTTAATTCTCACTTAGAATAACAAATTTTCTGTCAACAAAGTTTATTTAAGTTAGGTTATGTCAGGCAGTTTTGAAGCTCTATAATAATATAGCTTATTGCTCACACTAAGGAGAAATATCTGGTTGGGACTTATATTTTCCAAAGTTTATTTGCTGTAAACAGAAACAACACTTTTAGAGTATAAAGAAATAGCACTTTTAGAGCTCTATGCTAGAATACTTCTAGCTTACTTGCAAAATGACAACATCAATTAATAACTTTTGATAAATTGTTATAAGCAAACATTTTGTTTTGATACAAGCAAATGTTAATTTTGTACTTATTCTAGATTCAATTTTAGAATTCATCCAAAAATGCAAAATTTTAGTTTAAAGTACTCCACCCCCAACATTATAATTTTTTACAGGTGAGAAGAAACTAAAACTTTTCTGTTAAAAATATTCAAGGTATTAATTTTTTATTTTTTAAACATCATGGAAATAAATATATTTGTAATATCTATTTTTGTATTATATATGATCACTTTTAGAATCTTTCTCAAAAGGTAGATTTGCTTGCCATTGCCAATTGTTTTACTCAAAAAGAAACTTTTTTATTTTTTCTCATATTTCATAAGTTATATTTCCCGTTACCTATTTCTTCTACTGAACTGAATGCAACTCAGTGATTTTTGTTGATTGAAAAAAAAAAACCCAATAAACTCAGTCAATCACTTCGTAATTTTGAGTCAAGGTTAATATGAGTGACGACAAGGGATGGAGAAAATACCTGCAATCGGTATTTTAATTTAATAACAACAAGTATTTATTTTTTTCTTCAAATACTTGATCCGTGCTGTAATAAAGTAAACCTAAAATAAGTGCAGGTAACTGAAAGTACCTGTTTCAGATAAAGAAGAACTATAATGAGATACAAACTGATGAATTCGGAGATTGATGTAGATAAGCTGGGTAACAGAAGAGAAATGACTGTTCTTTTACTTGAAAAATAAAAGTGTCACTTAGGAAACTAGAAGATCACTTCAAAATGGAGTTGGCGAGGGAAACTGAGGACACATAAGGAATTTTTATAGCGAAATAAAAATGAGAAGTGAGAAATAATATTAGCATTCTCTATTCGTTTCGATTTGGTTAATAAAATAAATGAGTTGTAAAAATTAACAATCGTGGTACATTTACTTATTATTCTTTTTCAAATATCTCACATTTCTTTAAATGTAAGAGAAACTTGATATTTTTAATTTGTGTTTAGCACATAGAACAGTTCAACAATTTTTATTGTCTTTTATTTTGTTTATTTTTAATAAAAATTTAAGTTTTACTTTATTTTAAATTATATATTTAAAATATTGTTTCCCAAATTACTTTTTTGATCTGAGCAAAAAATGAATGGAATGTTTTTACTATATTTCAATTTGAAAAATAATTTTATAATATTTTTTGATATTTTTACATTAACAAAAATAAATTATAACTTTATTAAACTGCTATTTACGAATAAGAAATCGATGGAAATTGTATTTATCAATAAAAATGCATTTTAATAAAAAGTATTATTTCTTTATCATATAAGCACTTTTCATTCATATTTTAGTGAATACATATTTGTAAATGATAATGATTTAAATTGATATTACTTTTGTGAAGTCATACAAAATATTATAAATTTAATTATTTTTTAATTAATTATTAATTTAATTTTAAATCCATTTATTTATAAAAGTTATAAAAACTTTGTTATTATTTTTCAATTTGATAGATGGCAGCACAAAACGAAGTATAGCAAGTACAAAATTTAACAGATAAAATATTTAATTTAAGTAATTATAATCAGAACTAAATACGTAGAAAAAGTAGCTATTCCCCATCCTTAGAACGGCGTTTTTCCTTTTTCTCTCACCAATATACTTAAATATGAATGTGCGAACTGAAATTCAAGTGTGTAGATACGTTAATCAAGAATATGAAAAAATTAGCTTCTAAGCAATTAGCCTTCTTTCTTGAGATTTTCTTTTTTCAGTTTAACTTTAGAGATTTATGTTTGAAATATTATTATTATCGTGCGCACGTTATATTAGAAATAATTTTAAAAAATTACGAACTCTAGATGACACTTTTCGTCGTATAAAATAATGCAACAGAAATGTGTTCACCATTAATTAATAAATTTCAGTTATATCTTAAAATTTGAAAATTTATGGGGTTAAATTAATGGAGGAAACAAAATTTTTAGAAACATGCTATTGAATCCTCTACTGTAATTGCTAAAGTGCATATGTTAATAATTTATAATAAGAATAATAAAGTTAAGAGATTGAAAACAAATTTTCTAAACGTCAAAGTAGTTTCAAACATGTCATATCATGAATATTCAATTGATAATGAAATTCTTTTGTGTATAATTAATTGTATAATACTAAAAATTTTACAGTTGATTTACTTTTTAATATTGTATTCTTTACTACTTAATACTGAAGAATCAAACGAATGCGCATCAAAAAATAAAGATATTGCATCATGTGACCATTACACGTTAATGCATGAATGCGTGTGAAGTTTTATTAAAATATTTAAGAACAGTTTTATTAAAATATTTTCACAGTTTTATGCTGTTAACCTTTTATGTTATGATAAAATTGCATTTTCTGCTTTAATTTGATCAAAACTAACAGAAGTTTTATTTATTGAACAACATTGAAAATACTAAAAAGTTATTTTCAGTAGTTTAAGACTCTCTTTCCATTTTACGATTGTCATACTATAAAATAAACTATAAATAATAAACGAAATACAAAAAAGTTATAAAATTGAAAGTTTCGTTCTGTAAAAACTAAGTATATATGAGTAGACATTAATCTGATAAAAAAAAAATATATATCCTAAAATTAAAATTTACGATAATTATGTTTTATTTTCGTGCATTATTCGGATTGATGTATTCAATCAGAATAATTCTGGAAAATGTCATTCTGATTGATGTATTGATATAATCAGAAGCATAATATAATTATTTGATTATTATATAATACCTTTGATTGATATTTTTCTATGAATGTTAAATACATTTTTATATTTTGTTATAGTAATTCATCGTTATAAATGTATTTAACAAAATGGTTGTTAGATATTTTTAGTAACAGTTCCAAATATATTTAATATATTGATGATAAAGAAATGAAATTATTCTTTTTTATTTCTGTCTTCTCAAATCGTTATATGCAAAAATTTTCCTAAGAATTGAAAGTTGTAAAGGCGTATCAATTCGGAGGAACAGAAGTTCTTAATATTGAACTGTTCAAAAAATGTTTATGCTTAATGTAAACAGTAAAAACTGATTTAAATTTTAAAAAAAATATTAATTTACTAAACAGGGAGTAAACGTACATTATAATGTTTATAAAATACAAAATAAATATAAAATTTCTTTTTAATTTTACATTTATAATAAATTGATTCATTCAATTAAAATAAAATTAATAATGGTGAAACTTTGTTCAGTATCAGGGGAAAAACATGCACCAATTTTCGAAGTTCTGGTATAGAGTTTATTGACATTTTTATCAATCAAATTACAATGAAGCAAAACAATAGAAAGACAGAAACATTATTTCCTTACAAACTGCAAATGTTGGCAAGTAAAACTTTATGCTGAGATAAATATGTTACGTCACACACTTTCAATAGCATGGTATTTTTAGCACTGAAAAACGAAATTGCTTTCATATCCACGGCCAATATCTTATAATTATCTTTAATATCTTATCGTTTCAACTCATTCATATTTTTTATTGCTAGGATATAATCAATTCAAAGATAATAAAAATAAAAGATAAGTGTTGATGCGGTGGGTATTTTGCAGAGCTACTCTTTAGTTTCACATTGCTTACCTCTCAGTAAAAAATACAACTGTAGAGCTTCTAGAGTTCAAACTAGGACAAAACTTTGGTGTTTCCCGCACAATAGATTTTATTTATATAAATCGCTATTATTGTTTCATGTTATATATGCAAAATTTAATGTGATAACTTTGAAACAAAAATTATTTTTATATTGAATGATCACAATATCAAGGCAAAAATAAAAAAAAGTTATGATTTGTGCACCTTTTAATGTTTGTTTAATAACTTTTTGTCTCATATTATTATTATTATTATTTTATAGGACTTAAAATCACTTTGTAATAATATGAACTAATTTGGAGGTGGAATTCGAAATGGAAAATTTTATTCAGTTCAAAGGATTTTAATTAAATACTTATACATAATCTCATTTTGAAACTTGAGAATACAAAGTTTTTCGAAATACGTGTAAGCTCATTGTTCTTAAAATAAATTGTTAGAATAAAATAAATAAAATATAAATCATTATTTTTCGAGAAATAATTACCCTAATACAGAAAAACATTCACTCAAAATCCAATTTAAGAAAATTTAAGTTTTAATTTATCTACAAAATTCCAATTTAAAGCTAATTAAGCTCAATTAAAACCTAATTAAGTATGAAGACTAAGGCAGACGTAAAACAATTACTTATATATTGACTGAATCAGAATCAGCAACTGTAAATAACGATGAATCTACTTTTGAAGAATTAAGCAATTTAGTATACCCTGTTCTTTATTGTGTAATTAAAGCGAGAAAAACTCATTTGCATGATTTACTTGTTGACTTAAAACCTGAAAATTACAAGTATAGGACAAAATAATAGAAATTAAAAAAAATTAGTCAGTATTCGACCGTCCAATAAACGGCTGCCTCGTGTAGCAACAGTGTTCTACCTAATGGAAGTGAAAAAGAAAGTATCAGTCGAGCATTTTCAGTGTGAGAGTTTCATGAGAAAAATTCTGTTCCTAGCAAAGCATGATTATGTCGGACCTTCCCGGTATGAAAAGAAGCTTGATAATTGGAAGCTCTCCTCACTGAGGCGTCCGCATTCATAAATGCCTACATTGTGAGTCTTTCAAAGACCACTATGTCAAGTATTATGACAATCTACACAAACCTGGGTAAGGTGTCTTCTGCGAAGCACAACAGTGGCTAAAAGTAAAAGATAAAGGACCGTGATAGACGAGTGTTGAAAAGAATTGTCGCCATATTACACTACCACAGATAAAGTCCGATATGAATATCCACCTTCAAAATTTGTAACCATGAAAGCTATTCAACTATTCACTAGAGTTGATTGCTTGGAATATTTATTGCAGAATAGTTATTCCAAAATCATTAGTTTCGTTGCGGAACGTTATGAAGATATTATAGTGGTACCAAGACCACCTAAATTGGACACAATTGCAATGATAACAAGTCATCTAGTTTCATGAATCCTCATTTATAATATTCTGGATGCCCATGTTCACACGTCTAACTGTGTTCAAACATGATTTTATGACCATTATAGTTTTGACCACATGGTTTAATGTTCTAATATATATTATTATAGACCACCGAACCTGTGTTCGTCTGGCGAACATCGGCAGAGGCATTTGGTATTGACTATCTGGTTCCAACCGTGAAATATAGAGAGGGTTCTGTGATGGGGTGTAGAAGGGAAATTCTTTCCGCGAATAGGTTGTTCTGAAATAGACAATCACAGGCGACCCTCATTAAACCATTTTCCAAGATCATCTTCGAGCTGTGCTTCAGACTTTTTTAGGAAGAACATCTTGTGTCTCAAGATGACAACTCTCGTTCACACGTCTAGCTGCGTTTAAAGATGATTTTATGACTAGTATGGTTTTGACCACATGGTTTTAGGAACTCGTTTACTTTATTCTAGACCACCGAGCGTGTGTCCGTCTGGCGAACACTTAGGAAGTAAACAAATGGATCTTTTACAAAGTTGATTACTGCAAGATTAACAATGAAAGGTTTGGGAATTTTGGAGTGCATAAAATAGAATATAGTTATGGCAACATATTATTGTGAATTGCTAAAATTGTTAAAATTGTTTAGACAATTTGTTTCATATCTCAAAATGCTAAATGCCTTGAGAAATCAGAGGAAAAATAGCAGAAAATAAAAATTAATCTTACGAAAGAACTAAAATTTGAATCTTTTCTGAAAATGAATATTCGAAGTAAGATTATTGTATTTAGAAATGATTAATTTAAAATACTTTATTTATATTAATCAATGCGAATATTATCAATATTCGTATTGATTAATATAAATAAAGTACCCCCGATTTACTACGCGATATTAATGTAGTCTTTTTAAACACAAACTATTTACACTGAATGTAACAGTTAGTAATAGGACTCTCTTGGGAAGATCATATTATATTAATTTCACGAAGCAAAAAAGTGTCTTCAGTTTTCTCAAGATTGCAATATAAACAATCATAAAATTAAGTAAACAATGTCATAAACAACGTTAACAAGAGAAAACGGAATACAGTATTGTAAAAAACTTTCTTTTCCTTCAATGTGTTCCTCTGTATTTTTTTTCCTTGTTAAATTAAAATGTACAGTGCTCCATCGCAGATAATGAAAAAGATTAAAAATTAATAGTGATAGGATCCACCTATAGTTAGCAATTTTACAATAAATATCAAAGTGCCTAATGCTTTAAAAATATTCAGTTACAGTTTTTACGACACACCGGAATAAGTTGATTCGTAATTTTTAAACCACAAATTATAAAAAAATACCTCATATGGCATTCTCTTGAATACTGCTAAATATCATTCACATAGATTACTGATTGCATTTATGACAATATTATTTATTTTGATGCCTTCTAAAATGTAGAAAGGTAAATAATGTAATTAATTACACGTTTCAAATTTCTTGAAGATGTTCCTAAATTTTATGTATTTATTATTTAAAATAATATATATATTTTAAAATAAGAGAATATTTGAAAGTTTTGGCACATAATGGAACAAAAAACAATTTGGATTCTGCTACCTAACCTGTCTAGTGGTGAGTGTAACTGACTACTGACGGGGAGGACCTGGGTTCGAATCCCGGTTCGGGCATAGATATACTTTCTCACTCGTTGTGTTTTTTTTTTGTCCCTTACTCAGGTGATGAATGAATGTGGCCCGCCCTATAAACGGGTTTGTGGCGTGGGCGATGTTACTCGTATCTTGCTCAAGTGTGCCCGCCATTAGGGGGAAAAAAATTATATTCTGTGTGTAAAATGTTTCGTATAAAAACTTTTTATACTTTATTTCAAAGATGAATATAAAAATTATCGTAACATCAATTAAATGAAATTGTGTATATATATATATATATATATATATATATATATATATATAAAATAACATATATTAGTTTATATGTCATTTTATTGAACGCTTTAAAAAATATTGAAAATAAAATGTTTATTCATTTTTATTCTTCTCTGAGATATATCTTTGCATAAAAATAATCGAAGTGCAGGTATTGTTACGGAAACTTCAGATAAGAGAGCTTATCATAATATTAAGTAGACTGCACATTTGGCGCTTGAAGCGAGAGAACCAGCCGTCAAACTAATGTCTAGTGTAAGTTATTTACCTCTTATTTAAATCTCTTGTTATTGGGAAATTTTGTATTTGAATTATTGTAAGTAATTCAATTTCCAACAACTTTTGTAAATTGTCACATGAGTATTTCCTTTGAATGTATCAATTTTATGGTGAATTATGTATATGCATTCAGAATAATTATCAATTCATCTATATGAAAATGTGAAAAAATTATCAAGACCAGAAGAGTTCTCGTGTGCAAAAATAATTTTAATTTACCAGTTAGCAATTCATAGTCTCAGAATAGTTTGGTTTCCATAAGAGGTTTAAAAGTGACCTTGAAGAGCAAAAAAGGCATATTTTATTGAATAATTCCGCTTTAACTCGCGAATGACGCAATATTTTGACGATATGATATAATGACACAATCTGTTATGATTACGTCATTATATCATATCTTCAAAATGTTGCATCAATCATAGCAATGACATTTGTTTACTTGTCTAAGAGTTACAAATTTTCAATTATTTGTTTTCATGATCATGTTTGAGATTTTATTGATAATCTCAAAGATCATCAAAACAAATAATTGAAATTTTATATATATTTTTTCATAACACATATTTTTTCCTTCAACTTATTTTAAATAATTTTGAAGTATATATATATTTTTTAACTTTTCTTCTTATTTACCTCATAATAAATCAAAAATTATAGAGCATCAATATTAAGATTAAAGAGAAATAATTCAATAAAATTTCAAAATATGTTTATTGCAGTATCATAGAATATAAGACATCGATTTCATAACAGAAATTTTGACTTATAATAAAATAAACATCGATTTCATAACAGAAAAATTTTGACTTATTATAAAATAAACATAGTTTTCAATGTCACTGATAGATGCACTCACAAAAAGACTATTCAAACTATATTTCATTATATCTATTCACAAACTTCTATATAATTTTATACAATGAATTTTATATAATATGAATGCAATTAAAAACATTTTTCCTCGTTTGTTATTAAGGTTATAAAGAAATAATTTAATGAAATGATGTGTGCGCATAAATATACATTTGCTGCATTTTCTAAGAGACTAAACATTTCATTTACTACACAAGAAACTCTAAATAATCTATTTTAAAAATTAGGCCTATTTTTCTTTGGGGACATATATATGATAAAATTATGCTCTGCCATTACTCTGCTCAATATAGAAAAGACAATTTTCGTTTTAATGGATCTATATTTATGTTAAAATATTTCTTCATTTGGAATTTTTAGTGTTGATTATATTAAAATGCTAATTATCACATGACAGAGGAAGTCACAAAAGTAGATATCACTGTCAGTGAACATATATAGGAATATTTTACTTTCATGTTTCCAAATGATGCTTTTATATACCCAGTCATGCTTTTATACGGTCCAATCACACTAATGTGACCACCTGTAAAAAGGAAGAATAACCACCTTTCTCAGAGCTGACTGCTGCCAGATTTACAGGAAGAGAGTCAATTAGGTTTTTGAAGATGTTCAGTGGAATGTTGAGTCATGTCGACTCGATTGCTGTGGCCAACTGCACTAGATTGCGCTGGAGAGAATCCATGCCGGAATCAACCCGATCAAGATGATCTCACAGATTTTTGATCGGACTTACATCAGGTGAGTTTGCTGACCAAGGGAGAAGGATAATCGCTTCGTAATGTTCTTTGAAACACTCACGTGCACTACCAGCTATATTACACCTCGCATCGTACTGATGGTAGATGCCATTATCCCGAGGAAAAACAATATGCATACAAGAACAGATGCGTATTTTGATCGATACTACCTTCCACAATGATGAGTAAAAAGAGAGAATGCCAATAAATCATCCCCCAGACTATAATGCTTCCACATTCAGTCTTGACCGTTTCGACAATGGTTGCAGGGTGTTTGCTTTCAGAGATTTCACGTCGTATACGCCAACGTCCATGTGTCTGATGAAGCATAAAATGTGATTCATAGGAAAACGCTACCTGTTGCCACTTAGTGAATGTCCAGTTGGGGTACTCGAGTGCAAACTAGGGCTTCTTCGGCGTTGAACAGCTGTCAGCATAGGTGCATGAACCAGGTGTATGCTTCATAGTCTCAGACGCTGCAACTTTCATTAAACAGTAGTTAGGGAGTCACTGTTGGTATTTCCTTGGTTTATGGGGGGTCAGTTGCTCAAAGGTAGTACGTCTATTACAATGCATATCCTCACCCACCGTTTACCTCTGTCTTCTAAGGCTTGTTGTACACCCTGTTTGCCACTTCACTGATTTTGAACAGTCCCATTTTGCCATGCATGGTATACTTTTAACACTGCCGCACGAACATTTTACAAACTCAAATGTTTAAGAAATGCCTTTCTCTTGGCCTGGAAGTCAATGATCATACCCGTTTGGACGTTGGATAAATCGTTCCATCACTGCATTGTGCCAACGACTGTAGTGTTTTCCAAAGCCCTCACACAACCTTTGCATATACTCAACTGCGTGCTGCCACTTGTTTTCTGAGAATGGTTACTTAACATCGACGTCGTAAGTACAAGGTGGTCACATTTATGTGATTGGATAGTGTATAATTTTTAAGATGCGAAAAGTATTTTTATACATGAATAAGTTAATTAGAATTCTAATATTTTTATACTAATTTTATGAACGTTGATTGATTTTGAGAAGCACATAATTATTCATAATTACAATATATTTTAAACTTTTCTGAGTTTCGCTTTTGGGAACAAAATGTACAGAATTAACTTATTTAATAGGATGAGTTTGCATGAGAAAATGACATCTTGGTACTCAAAATTTATTTGTAAAGATTAGCTTTATTTGAGATTTCATGCAATTGTCTTTCAGTCTTTATTTTAAATTAAACAAAAAAAAACTTTATTTTAAATTAAAAAAAGTGAAAATTTAATTTTCATTCCCATTACAACCATCCTTTGCACAAACTTTTGTTTAACTTCGGTAGATTAGGAAAACATTTTCACAGTATTATTATATATTGACTCTTCCATTTATAGTTTTTATCGACGATTATATACGTCAATTATTTAAACAGTATACCCATAACATATACATTTTATCTAAGGCAGTAAAAAATTTTACCTGTGTAAAATTATTACAAAATATCTTTGGAAAGTTACTTTATAAAAATGAGAAGAAAAATGTCCATCATGCAATTCCGTAGAAAAATGTATCATAATTTTATGAACCATCAAATTCATTTGAAGAATATTTGTATAAAAATTGTTCTAAACAAATACTTAGTATAAAAATATGTCTATGTAAACATTTTCTGCTTCAGATTTTCTTCTATTTTTTTTTAAATCAAGTTACTTTTTGTTAACATCTTCCAGTCAACTGGCTACTATGAAATAATTGGAAAAATATTGAGAACAATATTTACCACTTTTAAAATTTTATTCATTCAAAATTTTTCACTTTTTACTGTTAGTTAAAAATTTTAAATAAGACAAAATAGAACGTATATTTGCTTTCCTTAGGAAAAAAACTCATTACACTATAACATCTAGCATAAGGATATAATCTGATATCATCATATCGAATGGAATAATAGTTACACAGTTTAAATAAAATAACTCGCATTTCTAATAAATTATAAAAGGAATCATGTTGTTGTTGTTAATGACACTTGGCAACGCCAAGCCCACCCGTCAGAGAGACTAGGCGAATGAGGTCGGAGAGGGAGCGTCTTTCGTTTTTTTTTTAATAGAGCACCCTCATATGAAGGGGGAAGTACGATTTTTGGCTCATAGATGGCAGCACCACCTGAATCTTCCAATTTAGAGATTGAAACCAATGAAGACCCAAGCCCTGGCTCCAATCACCCCCAGAGGTATTAATTTGTAATGGGAACATGGAGGACATTGCGACCCGAAGGATTTAACGTGCCCCAGTCACCATTAGTGAACACGACGGATCTTCCGCTAAGCCGGGATTCGAACTCACCACCGTTTGGCAACGAGAACGATGCCCTAACCAACCAGACTACCGCGGTCCATAGGAATCATGTAAAATGCAAATATGTGTAGTTATTGATATATGTGATAATCTATTTTATTCGTTCTCATTATTCCTTAAAGTTCTTAAGCATTCTCTAAAATTACATTACCGAGCTAATTTTTTATCATACAATTATTCATTACAACTTAGCTATTATCTAATGCAATTCAGCTACTTTCACAACTATTAGGGATTCTATGTCACAAGTTTAATTTAATGGCCATTTTGTGAAAAACGGCTTTTAGCAATACACTCCATTAAAAGGGAATTTTTATGAACGCATTATATTAATTTATTTTCAAATACAGCTATATATACAGAAATAAACAATATTTATACTAGAGAATAAAGAAGTTTAACCCAAGGTCTTGAAGACATGTTCTACATATTTTTGTTTATGAAACAAACAGCAATTATGTGTTATCCACCAGAAATGTGCCACAAAATATTTTTACAACTCTCATAATTTTTGAACGAGACAAAAATTCTAAGCAGTTTTATCTTGATCTTCTGAGAATTTCTAATTAATATGCCTTTTGTAATTTCAGAAAAAAATGAGTAAAATGAATGTATCTTATTTTCCTGTATATAATCCGCAAGATCTTTTCTTCGAGTAAACTAAAAAATGCGCCACATAATCAGCAGCGGCGAAAATATATACAACTGGTAATGTGGTTGTAATATAAAAAATCACAGTTTGATTAAAAACATAATACATTCACAAAAAAAAAAAAAAAAATTTAAAAAAAAAATTACATTTATTATGAAAAATATCTGTTGGATCCACTTCATCGCAAAATGCTATAAATTGAGATGAAAGCACGAGATTGATCAAGAGCGATAATTCTGAGAAAATTGTAGGAAAACTTATGGAGATATGGTTTTTAATAATTTTAAAACGAGGTCAGACATATTTTTAAAATAATATATTTATTTCGTTAATAGATAAATGAATTATTTTCGAACTGCGCATTCTATGCATTTTTCTTTTGTTTTTTCCCTTTACATTAACTTCTTTATCTTCATTTTTTTCAATTTACCTTCCCTATAGTTTTTAAAATCTGTTGTGAAACTTAAGCGTTTTCACTTTCATATGACGATATACGAATTTGAATATTCTCAAAAAAGAGCTGAAGTCAAGATAACATGTGAAATGACGTTAGCAACTGTAATATCTCAAAGGAACCGAATTTGTTCTTTAACGTAATTGGACAAAGTTGATTATAGTTGAAATAAGTAAACCATGTTGTGGCGCCACCTATTAATTATTTTATGAAACATAAACCGCATTTGCTTCAAAGTTTTGTTTTACGTTTTTGTGATGGAAAACGTTTTTTATCAGATTATCCTTGGCTGCATATAATACGTACAACGAAATTCAAAATTTTTTAATACATAATTCGCAGATTATATACAGAAAAATATGGTAAATGTTTGATTTATATCATTTTAGTTCTTTATTGTGTTTCTTTTTCATAGGTTTCTCCAAACGTTTGTGAGAAGAGACAGTAATTATTGAAATTCTATTTCAAAGAAAGGAATGCAATATTCATTCACAAACTGAATACCAAACAATAGAATGATCAAATCTCCAATTTCAGAGTTTTCAGTTTTTTTAGTGTCAAATCTGCATACCTCATGTACTGAAATGTAAAGGTGCATGCAAGTGGTACATATATTAACTATTACTGTTATCGGCTATGGAGAATCAAGGTGTAAATTCAAATTACAATTTACAAATGATACTAAGCTTGTTAATAAAAACACCGTTACAGGTTATTGAGGAACTGGAGACGTATAAAAGAGCAGATCTAAAGTTATTAATTACTCAGATATTGACTGAGCTAGAATCAGCAGCAGCAAGTGACAAACAAGACATACTAAGACATTTGCACATTGCATTATCCCATTGCATTTATCATGCCATGCGTAATGGGTTTACTGAATTGATTGAATTACTCTTTGATAAAATGCCTGGAAACTACTTTACTTCACGGACAGAAGAGCTGGATGCCATTATTTCTGCTGCTTACAAAGATTTAAAGACCTTAAAAAATGTAGAATTGGAAGAAGAAATGGAATTTTGCATAGCTAAAGTACTTTTAAATATTCGTTTCTTTACAGATACGAAAGTTTTTTATACTCATGATGATATTTCTAAGAGAATATGCTTCATTATAAGCTGCATAAAAAAACTTAAGTCTGTATGGGAATCAAATGATAATGAAGAAAATTTTATTTTGATATGCAAGTACATTGCACAGAACATATTTATTTTAAAGAGTCTATTGAAACAAACATATTGCAGGATTCCTTGGGAAGAAATGGAGTTCTGCTTAGTAGCTTATATTCAAAATACAAAATATCAATCGACTGACATTAACTGCTTGATTACTAGAGAAGAATTACTGAAGTACCTTGAAATTTTCTCTGATTGTCTCAAGAAGGAAACAAAAACCATAAGTGAATTTACCATTGAACAATTGAGTAAAATTCCACGCAAAAAAAGAGATGATGTTGTGAAAGATATACTTAGAAGTTACCCTCTATTCGAAGAATTTTTTGAAAATTATCAGTCCATGCGAGATAACCATTCATTGGGTGTTATTTCTGAATACGTGAGGCTCGTGACAGCTGTTGATCCTACTAACGAAAATGATCAACTCGTCATTATCAGAGCTTTGCAAGTTATTGGAGAAAAATTAAAAAACACTTTAGAGTCTCCGAAATTATCAAGCAATACAAGCGACATGGTAGTTTATTTATTTCCTTATAATACAAGCCAATTAATTATGAGGTTAAGAAATTCGCTTTCCCATGGAATATCTCTCTTTAAATATGAAGAATCAAATGTGAAAGAAAAAGCAGACTTTTTTGCTCATGTGCAGAAAGACATTAGCAAAATTGAATCAGGCTTAACTAATATCCTGTATAGAAGCAAATTTAAAATAATCCGCAAGTTGATGAAAAAAATTGTTTCTTCTAATAATGTTGAAGAAATTCGGAATACTGTTCAGATCTGCTGTCGATTTCAATCAAATAACAAAACCACGCTTTTTTCTCCAGTTAGAAATGAGCTTGATGAAGTTGAGAGGCTGGTTTCTGAGTTAGAAATTAAAATAAGATTGAAAACAGATTTTGAGGAGAATATGCTCCAGGAAATAAAAAGAATAATTAATGATGAAAAGTGTAAATTTACATACTATCAAAAAACTTACGAAGATATCTTAATTTTATTAGAAGCTATGAAAATTTATTCCAGCATTTTATCTATAAAACATTTTGCTGAAGAAGTATTGAAATGTATGGAAGAAGAAATAAAATTTACTTATTTTGAGAAACTCGCTAAACTTACAGTTGAACTTTGGAAAGCATGCAGTAAAAGAATGGAAAACGAGGATGACTTATGTGAAATCTGGATAATAGCGTATAAAATAGTTTGGACTATTGATTTTGAATCCCAAAATATGAAAAATATTGAGAAAATGACCGAGAAATTAAATAAAGGAATGAAAAACTATGCAAAATTAGAAAAGTCATCGGCGAAGGATGGCTTTCTGATTGAAAAATTAAAATTACTGCAAAATATTTTAGTTAACAAATTGAATGTGTACAATTTCCACAGTTTCCAGTCTTTTAAAAAAAATAAAAAGTCACAAGCAGAAATAGAAGTTGTTCTTCTAACGATATTGTCAATATTAAATGACATAAAAAATACTTTAAGTGATAATTTATTATCTTTCGACAATGATGCACCTTATCTAGTAGGAAAAAATTTGCGAAAACACCTAGCTCACGGTAATGCTTTGAATGATGCGTTATTTGTTCCTTCAATGGCAATATTCTTGAATGCCAAAATCATTGCCGAAATCGATGTGATGCAGATAGGCACAAACCTAAAGACCGTAAAAGAAACGAAAGCAAAATCATTGACTTTTCAAGCGAAATTGGAAAAAGACTTGATATCTATAAATTATCAAACACAATTATTTTTAACTCTGGCGAATGGCTTACTGGAAGAGGCAGAGTATTGGGTATTGAAAGGAGCTGATATAAGAGGGAGGGACAGGGAATTGAAAACGGCGATTCATTATGCAGCAAGAGCACCTAATCTTGAATGTTTGAAATTTCTTCTTCATCATGGATTGAACATTAACGCCAAAGACATTCGAAAACAAAGCTTACTACACGCCGCAGCTACTTATGGAAAGGAAGAAATTGTGGATTTCTTGATAACTGAGCAAAAAATGTCTATTGAGGAATTTGATAAACATGGATATACCCCATTACACTTAGCTGCTGCAAACGGTTGCACAAAGACTGTAGAATTTTTACTACTGCATTCATCAAAAACTAATTGTAGGGATGAATTTGGCTTAGCTCCTTTGCATTATGCCGTGAAAAATAATCATCTAGAAATAGTTCGTTTGTTAATGGAAAAAGAAGGCAACGTTGATTCAAATAAAATAACAGGTGGGCTTACTTCGTTACATTTAGCAGCTTCCAGAGGTCACGTAAATGTTGTAGAATATTTATTTGAAAAAGGAGCAGATGTTGATGCTAAAACTGATGATGAAGCGACGCCATTGCATTTTTCGGTTTTCGAGGGACATCTGCTCGTAACCGAGATTCTAATTTTACACGGTGCAGATGTTAATGCTCAAACTAACGATGGAATGATTCCATTACATAATGCTGCTAAAAGAGGATATGAAAATATAGTTGAAGTTTTAATAAAATATGGATCCATTGTGAATAGATTTAATCCATCATCAAATCCACTAAAAAAAGGCCAGTGTCCAGACCCTATGTTCTATGCTGTTGACGAGGGATATTTAAATATAGTTAAAACACTGATCAAAAATGGAGCCAGTATAGAGAATAGAACTGAAGACGGTCTGAACTTTTTGCATTTTGCAGCTATGCATAGCAATAAGGACATCATTGGAATTTTACTTGAAAATGGATCCCAAATAAATGTTCAGGACGACTCTGGTCGTACACCACTTCACTTCTCTATTATGATCAATGCTAGTGACGTAACGCAACTGTTAATTGCTAAAGGTGCAGATGTAAACAGAAAAGATAATGAGGGGTTAACACCTCTCCATTATGCATCACTTTGTGGGAATTCAGAAGCAATGGTTGCTCTTATATCAGGAACAGCAGATGTATCTCTCACTGATGAAACAGGAAATACCCCACTTCACTCCTGTGTAGTTACGTCACATATACCGGAAATCGCAACAAAATACATGAAGAAGGGACTTTCATTCGAGGAGAATACAGTGGCAACACACAAAGAGCAAGATCAAATAAATATTATGGAATTGCTCATCAGAAATGGAGTAAACTTAGAGTGTAAAAATAATTTAGGACAAACTCCCTTACACATAGCTTGCTTACATCAAAACAATATTTTTGCAGAATACTTAGTAAATAAAACTGCAAATGTATTAGCTCGGGATAAAAAGGGATATACTCCTTTGCTCTATGCTGTTTTGCGTAATAATCTTGAAATTGTAAAGATACTATTTCACAGAAATGTAGATCAACTTGTTGACATAACAGATTTACAAGATAAATCGCCATTACTTATGGCAGTTTCATGTAATTATTCATCAATTGTAGAATTTTTTGTAGAAAAAGGAGCTGATGTTAATTTTGGAGAACCTCTCTATATAGCGGTTTCTAAAGGTTTACAAAAAATTACTAAAACCTTAATTAATGCTAAAAATATAAATATTGAGAAACAGTTTGAGCAACACAATACGAATATAATTGAGGTTGCAGCAAGAAATGGATATGAGCAATTATTGGGATTTTTAATTGCAGAAATGAAAAAGACCTCAAATATAAGCACTTTAATACCAAAACTTTTAAAAATGCTTTATCATCAGCAGCTTCCCAAGGATATCATGAAGCCGTAAAGATACTTTTAAAAAATGGGGCTAATGTAAATGAAACAAATGAAGAAGGTTTTACACCGATGCATGCAGCAGCAAATCGAGGACATGTTAAGGTTGGCGAAATTTTAATAAGCCATGGCGCGAATTGTAACATTGCCGATAAGAGGAAAATACTTCCTATAGAAATAGCAGTTTTCAAGAATCATTTAAATTTTGTTAAATTATTAATTGAACACAAGAAAGTAGATATAAATGCTGAGGGATTAGAAGGCTTTACATTACTTCATGCTGCCTCTAACTTCGGATATTTAGAAATTGTGAAATATTTGGTGAGCAAGGGAGCTGATATATATTCAGAGGATATTTCGGGCTCAAAACCGATCCATATTGCCTCCGAAAAGGGTCATACAGATATTGTAGAGTTTTTTCTAAATTGCAAGATGCCGATTGATGTGCGTGGGTGTTATGAGGGAACGCTTCTTCACTGTGCTGCTAAAGAAGGGCACTATCAGTTATGTGAATACTTAATCAAACAAGGCATTGACGTCAACTCAACTGGTGCTTGCGGTGAAACACCATTACATGTCGCTTCTGTTAAAGGTCATATTAAGGTAATCAAACTATTATTAGAAAATGGGGCTTTCTTAAACTGCCTTGATAATTTAAAAGTAAAAGCACTACATCTTTCCAACAATGAAAATATAAAATCTTTATTACTTAACACGGAAGAGTTATTTCAAGCTGTAAATCACAACAATGTATCTGATGTTGAGGACTGTATTGAAAAAGGCGCTGTGGTCAATGTTAAAAATTCTAAGAATGTATCTCTTTTACATTATGCTTCTTGGAAAGCTGACAAAGCTATTGTTGAAATTTTATTGAAGAACAAATGCAATCCAAATATTAAAGGAAAAGATGAAGCAATGCCTCTACATTATGCAGCAAAATTTAACACCTTCGAAACTGTCAGAATTCTATTGGAAAATGGTGCAATTTACAATCATCCTGGCAAAGGAAAAATTCCAATTCAGGTTACGACTGATAAGGAAACGCACGAGTTGTTGCAATTAATTAGCGATTGCTTTGAAGACATTCAAAATAACAGAATTAATGTGATGAACAAAATTAAAGTATTGATGTCTACTAAATCATTTAAGGCTTTGATGAATGCGAGAAACATTAAGAACAACACGATTCTTATTGAAGCTTATCGTAACAACTTTTCAAAAATAAACCAGTTCACGAATTTATTAGAGGAATACATTTGTCCACCTCATTTGATCTCTAGAGAGCTCGAATTCGATGAAAATTATGAATTCAGTAAGTTAAATTTCATTTTAGAGAAAAACATTGTATTTTTAGGACCAGATAACCCTTTAGCCTTAAATATTCAGGAAAAAATTGCTGAATCGTTATACAACCAGCAGAAATATGAAGACGCTCTGAAAATTTTCAAGGAGATACATTTAAAACGAAAAGAAATGCTAGGTACATGCAATTCAGATAATCTGAAAACGCAGAACATGATAGCCCTCACGCTTTATAAACTAGGAAATTATCATAAAGCTTTAGAGATTTTTGAAGAAGCTTATGAGAAACAGAAAGTTTTTCTTGGTGAAAATCATGTTGAAGTATTAAACATGCTTTGCAATAAGGCTCTTACTCTCGAAAAAGTTGACAGGCACGATGAGGCGATACAGATAAATCGTAAAGTTTACGAAGCTTATTGTCAGACTATAGGAGCCGAAAAACGTACAACAATTAATGTATTGTGTAATATTGGAAGTTCACTGTATAATTCAGGTAGACATCAAGAGGCTGAAGATATCTTTGGAAGGGTTTATGCTTTGAGAGAGAAAATACTGGGAACACACCACCCAGATACTTTGAGAGCTCAATTTAACATGATAAAATCGCAGATTAAAACATTTTCACCTCCCGATTTCAATACATCTGATAAAATTTTAAAAAAGTTGCGACACATCTTAATTTCTCAAAGGGAGATTTTAATGGACAATGACATTGATATTTTAAATACAGAGACAGAAATAGGGAATGTATTAGTACTTGATTTCAGGTTACAAGAAGCACTTGAGGTTTTGTCTGAAAATTTAAGGAAAAGAAGAATTATGTCAAGTGAACACGATCAAGCAGTTATGCTTCTGGAAAAAAAAATTAAAGTGATAAAATCTATGACACCAATTCGATATGCTCATCTGACAGGCATAAGGAAACATTGTGAATCCCTGATAACTTTATTTAGATCAGAATTTCAAAATATGAAACAAAACATTTATTAAAAACTCATTTACAAAATTATCTTGTTTTAAATGCGACAAAAAACTTTCACATTGTAAAAATCGTTAAATTTAAGGAAATAGTGAATGAATAAATATTCAAATTAAAATGGTATTTATCGTTTCATAAAAAACATGAAAACAACTATCGTTTCACAGAAAACATGAAAACAAAATGTATGCATAAACTCTCTCTCTCTCTCTTTCTCTCTCTCTCTCTCTCTCTCTCTCTCTCTCTCTCTCTATATATATATATATATATATATAAGATTAGACTCATTAATTTTAAATGTTGATCATATTCCTATTCTGTAAAAATATTAGAATATTAACTGTAAATTAATAATTTCCATCTATATATCAAAGAAATCAACAATAGTTGATTTATCAACATATGGTAAAAGATTGCTAAATGCAAACAGGCATAAGGAAACATTTGGCAGGGAACCGTCAATTAAAAATTCTCTTCTATTGTATGTTGGTTGCTTAGCTAAAATACCGTTAGTCTCTTGCGTTGTGATAAAACTCGGCATAAAAGAAAAGCACCGAACTAAAACAGGAAATTAAACAATAAATTGAAAGGTAGGGAACTAAAAACTAATAATTAATTTTATTTGGGTACTTAAATATAGTAATTTTACATTTTAAACAATCTGATCTTGATTATAGTACATTAAAAAATTTTAAAATAAGTTTCTTCAAAGCATATATACAAAATATTAAGTGCCCAGGGCGAAGAGGAATAGATTCATGTATAAGAGTAATTACTGATCCAGCGGCGATAAACATGTGTTTTTTTTATTATTTAATATAAAATAATTCAAATACATTTGATGGTCAATGTAGTTTTTTTTACACTTTATGACTTTTACTTCATATGCTATAGGTCGAAACACCATATAATTGTGTTAATTCCGTAAATTGGGGGGCCATTATTTTTTTTTTTTTTTTTTTTTTTTTTTTTTTAGAGAACGAAGTTAATTATTTAAGTCTTTTTGGAAACATCAAAATATTTATGGAAGAAGTGAAACTCTAATTTTTTGGGAATTTGTAAATAAATTGGGTAATAACATTGTCAGTATGAGTCACAGAGTTGCCTAAATTACCTGTTTTATAAATTTTTATGTTAGTTAAGTATTACTAATTATTATTCCAATATCAGATTAGCTATGATGTATCAATACTGATTAGTAGATAGAAATATTGCTATACATGAATCCCAGCGAATAACTTCTACTATTATTGTGATTATAAATTATTCATGGTTTTTGAGGTTGACGTGATCTAACGGTAGGACCATGCTTTTCATAGCAAAAGATTCCTGGTTCGATTCCAGATACTTTAAACAACGGAAGTCGGATGTTGCGCTTCTGCCTTCTGTGTACATGTCTGTTTTAGTGGGTGCTTGAAAGTTTTCTGAAGTTCCTCCCTTGTGATACCGAATCTATGAAATATCCTGCCGATGGGAAATTTATGTGGTTGATACTTACAATGCCTTATACAAAAGTCAGGCTGTTTTATCACTCGGTATCAAAATTGTTTGTTGCAATTGAGGAGGAAAATTTGAATAGGTTTCATAATCCCATGATGTCATAACATTAAACTATTATTATTTATTATTATTATGATCATCTCATGAAGTAATAATGAATTATTATTATTACTTCATTCGAAAATAATAATGAAGTAATAATATATTTTTATTACTTCAGAGATAAAAAAAAAAGTTTTATAAAGCAGATATCTTAAAATTCTATGTAATGAAACTTAAAAATCAAATTCCAGTTTTTAAATACACGCGAATATTCGAGATATCGGAAATAACTGCTGCAAAAATATTCTTAAATCCACAGAAATGTTTCTCAAAAATAATAAATAACGGTTTTAATAACAAACAGATTATTTATTAAAAAAAATTAAAAATCATTTTAAAAGTAAACTGCTCTTAAGTAGTTAATTTAAATAAAAATTGATAAACTCGTTAAATAAAATATTAATTGATAATATATTATTTTAATATTCTATTTCAATAATTCATTCTTTCCTATTTTTCAACTAACCATTTGACATGAAATACCTTAAGTGAGGTTTTTATAAGCCTCATCTCTATTTATAGCATTATCAATAGGTAGGGAAAGTAAGAAATGATAATGGCTATCTTTCTAGAGCTGATTAATATTTAAGAAACATCGTTTGAGAAGGGTAGTAAAAGAAATGAAGCTAAGCCTTAAAGTAAGATATCTTAGTTTTACCTCAGTATTCAAATATTCTCCTTTTATTGCTATTTGAATCTTCATTGGTTACATTTTCATCAAATTTATTCATAGAATTCAAAATTATAAATTGTTATCAACTTAAATAATTGCTTAAAATTAAGTTTTCCTCAGTAAATATAAACTATTATTTTAAAGAAAATTCAATTTATTTATTATATTTAATTTTACATAAGTTAAAGCACTTTTATGAAAGCAGCTGAAATTATCAATAATTACTTTAAAAATATGAAACTTGTACAGTAGTTAATATTTTTAATTAATTATTATTATTTAAGTGGCACTATTTTCAGAAGTATACATATGTGTGTGTGTGTGTTGGCAAATAGACTTGAACAAGTGAAAAACTTTCATTTTTTTCTGTCTCTTTATCTCAAAAATCAGAAATCCCAAAATATTTTTTAAGAGTCTTTTGAAATTCATGAAATCGGAAGTTTTTTACGAAATTTCAATAAGTTTTCTTGATTTTCGATATAAATCTCAAAAGAATATTGTATATATCTCGTAAAATAACCAAATTCTTAAGAATAAAATAGCGCTTTTGAATAATATTCAATAAGTTGCGTTCAAAAACTACATATTGTTATCAATTTAAATGATTGTTTAAAATTAAGTTTTCCACCATAAATATAAGCTATTATTACAAAGAAAATCCCATTTATTTGTCTATTAATCATAAGTTAAAGCATTTTTCCAAAAGCAGCTGATATCAATATTAATTACTTTAAAAAAATGTGAAACTTAAACTTTTGCTAAAATTTTTAATTATCATTCCTTATGTGATACTGTTTTCACAAGAATTTATATATTATATGTATTATGAAGTATATATATGTATAATATGCATATATTAGCAAATAGATTTGATCATACACAAGTGAAGAACATTCATTTTTTTCTGTCTCTTTATCTCAAATATCATGAATCTCAAAATATTTTTTCAGAATCTTTTGAAATTCATGAAATTGGAAGGTTTTTTTTACGAAATTTTAATAAATTTTAATGATTGCCGATATAAATATCATATATATATATTGTACATATCTCATAAAATAACCAAATTCTTAAGAACAAAATAGCACTTTTCAGTAACACTCAATAAGTTGCAACAGTTATCCACTACATTTTGAAGAAGAAAATAAACTTTAAATTCAAAATTATTTATGAATGAATTTCAGAATTCTCATTAAGTTTTTTTATAAGGGAAAATACAAAAATTATTCAACTAAATACTCTATTTAAAAAACAATGAATACTTTCAACGATTTTTTATGTTTCTGCAATGATTTTTTGATATTCAAATTTTAGTGGATGAATTGTTTATTAAAGATTTTTTCAATCTCAAATTATCCTTTTAAATAAATAAATTCTCTAATACACTCTCTGGTATTAGAAATTAAACTCTAAAACAATTTTTAACTTAAGAATAAATACTAAATTTTTTCACAAGTATTCGTTTTTTACTTATCTTGCACAATATATTTAAAGAATTAATACTAATGGGGCACGATTTAACAAATGTACAAGATCAGAATTTTACCATCATCATTGAAAACTGAAGTAAAAGATACTGATCATTGAAATTAAACAATGACTTTATAAAAGTAAAAGATTTTAAAAAGTTTTTTTAATTAAATTTGTAATCGTGTTTCTTAGTTTTCATTGATTTAATAAAATTATGAATTTCTTTCAAACTGGTAATCAACATTAATATTTCTTATAAACACTGTTGGCCACTCAAAATGCAACACCAAGAAAGAAAAATATATCTGAGCAAAATTTATTTGTAGATGTCATGTTGATCAAGTATCAAATCATTAAATTTATATATTAGTTTGGGGAAAAAGAAATCCATTATTTTCACATGAACTTTATGTAATTTCTTTGGGATTCACTTTGTAAAAAGGTTTAAAACAGCTTTCATATAGATTTTTAGATCTTGCGCGTTACTACTGCTGACTTGCGGTCAACTTCGACTATTTTTGATATTTTACTGACATTTTCGACGATGCTGTATCCACATGCGAGGTGCATCTCTAACATGAAAAATACCCGAACGGAATCGACGAAACAAAAATTGTTCGCAACTGGTTGTTACAGTCTTATATAGGACGATGAACACCTTTCACAATTTTAGCCACCCGGCTATCTTTTTCTCCGTTACAAGAGAAAAACGAAAATGTATCGAATTTTCTGTTTGTTGTCTTCCATTTTTAAAACCTTGTACTCGTAACTGAATTAATCAAACAAAAAACTTCAAGAGGATATTTTAGTGTCAAATGTCAGATTTCCAACGAGCATAAATCTGAAATTGTTTGATAGATACCTCACGAGATATCGATCACTACAGACGTCTACCGAAAAAATAATGGATTACTTTTTCCCCAAACTAATATTTCTGTGAAGTATGGTTCCTGCAAACTAGTAGCCAGAGTTGCAGCAATTGTTGAAGATCACCACTGCCACACGCTTCGGCATTGATTCAAAGAAATTTAGATGTACTCTTGGAATACAACAGACCAAGCAACTTCCACACCTTGCCACAGTTGATCTGGTGTGGCAGTTGGGGATATAATCTGGGTAAATCGTTGAGTAACCATGGACCATATGTTTTCTGTCAGCGAAAGATCCGGAGAGCAAGCCGGTCAGGGATACAACTCAATCTGTCAATTGCGAAAAACCCTTGGACAATGAGTGCCACATGTGGTCATGCATTATCTTGTTGAAATATGGCTGTCAGTCAATGTTTTACGCACAAAATCTTCTTCAAAATCTCTTTGAATTCAAATCGAGCGAGTCATCAGAACGAAACATGCAAATTGCTGGAATTCATTGGAAATCGCTTGAAACTATGGTCATCTCTGTCTCCTAACAATCAATGTAACGTAATAAAATCTATTGGAAATTTTTATAAAAATATTGGTTTCTACGGAATAATATTTAAAATATTGTGTACTCTGTATATGAGGTATCCAAGACTTAAATTTGATATTTCATACATACGAGGTTTTTCACAAAAATGCATTAATAACTTGACAAAAGGATTTTTAAATACTGAGAAATAAAAATAAATTTTCATAAGTCAGCATTCCAACTTTTTTGCTATGAAATGTATATAATGTACAAAAATATTTTTTTCAATAGATCTAAACATATACTAAGATTTATTTATTGCTTGCATAAATAATCAAATATTAATATTTAATGTGCTTTACATGCAACATGAAATAAATTTATCTTTACTTAATGATTAATTGCTTATTCTTTAATAGCGATATCGAGACTAAATTTCCAAGAATATATAAAATAACCAATCCCACTAAGATGTTCAACAAAATTTTGATTCCAATTGCTCACTGAAGAGCTAATCCCACTGACAAATTTACTTGTTTTTTATTGGTGGACAAAATTGTGTATTTATCCTTATTAGTGAAAGCAATTATTTGCATTACTCACAGACTAATTATGTAAAATAAAGTGACGTACACGTGATCTCAACTGTAACGAAAAAAACAACTACTTTATGATTAAAAAAACATTTTAAAAGTTACTATAGGTGTTAAGTTACTATGATTGAGATGAATATATATAAAAAAATTACTCTTCAAACTTTGAAACAAAATATTAGCGTACTTAATAACTTTTTAGTTGAAATATTGATTAAATAATAATTAAATAACTATTAAAACCAATATTCATGATCATTAAAGAAATTTAACGCTTAGTTGAGATTTATTTGAATAATCTTCTCGGTGTAGTTGCATTACATATTTTATTGGATAAACATATTATAGTATCGAAAAACAAATATTGCAATTTTTCCATTGCATTTGTTTTCATTTTTTTATCGATTGATACAAAACAAACAGAAGTGATGCAAGAGGTTTTTATTATCTATGAAAAGATATAAACGCTGATTGCTGACAGACTGCTTCTGATTCAAAATAAAAATAACTCTGCAATAAATAAGTATCAACTTTACAATAATAATGGTTAAATTGAACTTCAACGTTTAATATAAGTTAACCATAATTAAAATTTATAGTTCACTAATGTTCTATTGATTAAATTGTTAAGATATATATTTAGATTGCATTTTCTTAGAATTTAAAAAACATTGCTAATATAAATCGGTTTGACGAAAAGAATAATGCAAAGGAATTATAATAATTTAAGTGTTTTACACAGCTTTATTTAAGTATTAATAATATTATCATGTGTAACAATTTTAGGAAATAAAATAAAAACTTATGCATCATGGGGTCTTAAATTAATGACATTAGCATTAATATCAAGTTTATGAATATCTATTATTTACGAAACTTTCTTAAGAAATAATGGTTAATGTTCTAATTATAAAAATATATATCATTGAAAAGGGTTTTAAAACTGTACTATTTTTATAAAAATGTTGATGATTTTAAGTAAACCAATTTGTGTTTATTTTAAAACAAAAATAAATATCTATAAAAATTTCTTGAAATCTTTTATTTTGGTTTCCTCCATGACCACATATAGCAATTGAAATTTTTCTCGAAAAAAATTGTAATTCACAAATATGTATTTTTATAAATAATTGTTTTCACATATTTTAAGAACATCTTTTGTGCGAAGTCAACTATATTTTCTTCATCTTAATACAGATTGGTTACATTGCTTATAGTGGAATGTTTAGTATTACAATGTAATTAATACGATAAGAATAACGATTCCTTAATTTTTTACTCAATTTAATTGTTTTACAATTGATAACATAAAATTTTGAGCTTATTACAATAAAGTATTAAGAGGACGGGAAAGTAATGTCCTTTCTGCGCATGTCATTATTTGATTTGTCATCTCATTGTGTATCTCGAAGCCATGCCAAAGTCATTTTAAAGTTATTGTAACTTGTTCATTTCTGAATAATTCAATGTTAATCGGGATTTTTTTTTTTCAATTTGGGGAGAAACAGCCAACTAAATATTAGAAAAGCATATCCGACATTGTATGATTTTTGAGTTTCGCAATGGTAGTGACACGACAGTTTCAACAAAAAACATTTGAAATGCATTTATCCTAATTCATTAGACATTCATAAATGCCAAAGATGGTTTTCTAAGATCAGATACGATAATTTTGAGTTCTTTCACTCCTATCGATCAGGAAAACCAACTATATTAGACCACGATATGCTAAGGAAAGAGGTGGAAGTAAATCCATGTCAAACAAATGAGGAATTGTCAAATCCCCTTCGTCGACCATCTAGGAAAATTTACAACAGATTGTAAAAATAAGCAGATCTGGTGTTTGGATCCCCCATAATCTGACCTAAGAGAACAACACTAACTGATTCAACTCATGAAATGTACTGCTTCAACGGTACCATACGGAACCATTTTTTGATCATTTGATCATTGGAGACGAAAATTTTGTCCTGTCTGATAACCCAAAATGCAAAAGGCAGTGGTTTTCTCTAAACGAATCAATCACGAAATACTGCGAAGCTGGGTTTACATCCCAAAAAGCACTTCTGTGTGTTTGGTGTAGTGTTCGCGGAATCGTTAACTTTGAAGTACTGTAATCTGAACGACAGGTTAATGCAGATCTCTATTTTATTGTAAAAAATTGGATTGAGTGAACCAATTTTTAATCGAAAAATATCCGATTATTGTTAACAGAAAGGACGTATTTCAGCAACACGACAAACCACATAATACAAGACGAACTCTAGGAAAAATTAATAAATTGGTAAGAGATACTTTCTCACACACCATACTCTCCCGTTATCGTATCCCTATAATTTATTCCGATTCCAAAAACATTTTCTTTGAAGCAAAAAACATGAAAATTGTAAGATGCCCTTTATTTAAATAATACTCTTAATATTTAAGTGAAATAAAACTTTATAAATATTAAGTGTTAAGATTTTTGTTTTAATATCTTTGCAACTTTTTTTCTTTCTTTCTTTTTTTTGTTTAAAAAAAAGGAAGAAAATAAAACATAATTGTGTTTTGTTATTTCATCTTGCTCTGGTGAGAATTTAAAATAAACATCCAACATAATATTTATTTGTACTTAATAAAAACTATACATGAGAAATAAATAAAGACCAGGCTCTCTGTTAATTTGTAAACTTCCACTGTTATATCTGCCCTTTTAATTTTAGCACAGCTTTCACTCGAATATGTATGAGCGCCATCTATTTCACAGCTAAAAGCTTAAAATGCATATTGTTTGCATATTAATATAAAATATCATTTGGATATTTTATATTAACATGCTTTATATGGTTTTAAAATTCTGCAAAATAGAAAAATGCATACGTTATATTTAGCATGCAATCATTTTCAATCATTAAGCACTGCATAAATTTCATTATTATGACATTCAAACATATTTAGAATAATAAATAAAAAATTTAAAAATGTTTTAATAATATGATTATCAAAAGAAGTAAAGACAAGTTCAAATAAAAAATGTGATTTTTACTAATATCTCTATTAAAGGTACTTATTTAATACTGGTCAATAAACAGTGATAATTATTTATTTTGTGAAAAAATTCAGCTATTTTTATTCAGCATAAGCATATTATATATTTAATTCATAACTGTAAATTTAATAATGAAGATATCTTTTTTATAGGAAACTATGATTACCTGGCATAGAAGTTAGAAACCTATAATTTCAGACAAAAGTAATATTTCTTCACATATTGTACCTGGCATTAAAAAGTTCTGGACTCCATAATTTATATTTATGAAAATTTTCATATTTTTAAATATTAAAAACAACTCTTTTTAGAATTCAATTTATTAACTTTAAATTTCTATTCAAATATCTCTGCTACAGCAAAAATAGAGCAGCTCTCATTATTATTTTTGAAATACCCAACGCAATGGTGAAGAAAAGCAAGGATTCAAAGTTCACTTTAGAGCATTTATTAGAGCTGTCAACCAAATCACAATTTCAAGTTATTATAGAATTAAGCAAATATGAAAAGGCAGATATAAAACCTTTGCTTATTCAAATATTGTCTTACTTAGAATCAGTTGCTAAAATAGAAGATAAGAAAGATTATTTGGAAGATTTAAAACGCTTAATTTATAATTTAATTTATATTGTAATTCGATCAGGTGATACGGATATGCTTGATTTACTTACGGATGGTAAACCTGGAAATTATTTCACTTCTAGGAAAAAAGAATTGGACGCATTCGTTTCCAGAGCATATAAAGAGTTAAAAATACTAAAAAATGTGAAACTGAAAGAAATAATGAAAATTCGAGTCACTGAATTATCATTAAATCTACGATTCTTTACTGACGCAGAAGAAACAGAAATCGCCTATACTCATGATGATATCTTTAACCGTATTTCCTTTGTTTCTAAATGCATTGATGCATTTAACACAGAACCTGCTTCAATTGAATGTAAGGGAAAAACCATTATAACAGCTCGTTATATTGTACAAAACATATTCACTTTAAAAAGACTTTTGAAATACACTTATAAGAGAATACCTTGGGAAGAAATGGAATTCTGTTTGATATCTTTTATAAGTAACTTAAGTAATTATCAGAACGTATTTAACTGTATAATAACCCGAAAGGAGTTGCTAATGTATTTAGTAACATTTTCTAAATGTCTTGCAAACGAAACGAAAAATATTCGGGAGATGTCTATAGAAGATTTGCGGAAACTTCCTCGTGCCAAGAGGGAAAAAGTTAAGAAAAATATCGTTGAAAACTATCCTCTTTTTGGGGAATTGTATCAGAATTATGAGCTGATGAGGGATGCTTATTCTTTACAGGTTATTACTAAATATGTCACTCTGGCCACTACTGTTGAACCTACTGAAAAAAGCGGACAGGTTGTAATTATTCGAGCTTTGCAAGTTATTGGAGAATGCTTGAAAAACTCTCTGGATTCACCTAAATTATCTAATACCATAACAGATATGGTTTTACTACTGCTCCCTTACAATGTAAACCAGATAATTGTAAATTTGCGTAATTCTTTTTCTCATGGACTATCCCTCTTCAAATACCAAGATTCTCAAGAATTAGATAAGTTAGAATTTTTTATAGACGTGCAAACTGATTTAAAAAAGATCCTTTCTGGATTAACATCTTTTTTATATAGAGTTAAAATCAAGATAATGAGAGCTCTGTCAGAACAAATACTGAATTCTAATGAAGTAGTTGAAATGACAAATAAGTTTGAAATTTGTCGTCATTTCATATTAAATGGAATAATTACATTGAATATTCCCATAGCGGATGATCTTGTAGAAATTGAACAATTAGTTTTACAATTAGAGGAGACAATTAGAGACAAAACATATCGTGAAAAAAATATATTCAAATGTATAAAAGAAATTATTATTGATGAAAAGGCAGATTTTGTTGCTTTAAGGGATAAGTTTAAAACAGTCCCTTTTTATCCAGTGGAACTGGTTCATAAAAACTGTATAAAATTAAAAGAACAAGCTAATCTGATTTTAATGCACTTACCCAAGCAAGTGAATACTTTCAAATTTGAGCCTGTTGCCCATTTAGTAATGATGATATGGAAATACAGCAGTTCCCGGATAAAAGATGGAAAACTTTTGTTCGATGTTTCACAGTTAGTTGGTGAAATAGTTTGGAGTATTCGTTTCGAGTCTCGAAATGCGAAATATCTAGAGAAATTAGATGAAGTTTTACAGAAAAGGAAAATAAAATTTACCCAAACAAAAGAAGACGAATCTTGTATGAATACTATATATAAAGAAAGTGTGGAATCACTTAAATTAATTTTAGCTAAATACAATTTAAATAGTAATTTGGAAGAAAGTGTTTTGTCTTTTAAAAATGATGCAAAGCTGCAAGCTGAAGTGGAAATGTACGTTTTAGCGATATTATCAATCTTAGACGATATAAAACATAACTTAACAAACGATTTATTGTTCTTAGATTATAATTTCCCTTTCTTAACAGGCAAAAACTTACGTAATCATTTAGCCCATGGAAATGTTTTAAATGATGTTTTGTTTGATTCAACAATGGATATACTTTTAAATGCTAAAATTATTTCTAGCACAAATGTAACTGAAATGGGTATGAAAATTGGAAAAATATTTAAAAGGATCGAGAATTTTGTCACCAATTTTGACCGAGATGTAGACTGTGTAAATTGTCAAAGTCAATTATTTATAGCATTATCAACGGGTTCCCTTGAAAAAGTAGAATATTGGGTAAATAAAGGAGCAGATATCAATGGAAGAGATAATGAGTTGATGACGACATTACATTATGCCGCGAAATCCTCTAATTTGGATTGCTTAAAATTTCTCTTAAGTAATGGTTTGAACATTAACCAAAAAGACATCAAAAATCGAAGTGTGCTGCATGTCGCTGCTGCTTATGGAAGAACAAAAATTGTCGAATTCCTCATACAAGAGCGAATGATGTGTACTGAAGATATCGATGTATGGGGAAAGAAACCATTACATTTTGCAGCTTTAAATGGTCACACAGAAGTTGTTAAGACCTTGCAGTTTTCAAATGCTAATTTTAACGACCAAAAAACTTTAGCTATGCCATATGCAATTTTTGAAAATTGTGAAAAAATGGTTTACTTACTGCTAGAAAATGAGAAAAATGTAGATTCAATCAAACTATTTAGAGGTTTTACTTTATTACATATAGCAGCTCAAAATGGCAATTTGGCCATTACAAAATATTTACTTGATAAAGGAGCCAATATCAATAAAAAGTCTGATGATGGCTTTACGCCTTTGTATTTAAGTGCATTTTTTGGACATTCAGCTGTAGTTACGCTATTGGTTTCAAAAGGTGCTAATGTAAATGATAAAAGTTTTGAAGGTGAGATTCCGTTGGATGGAGCAGTTAAAAATGGACATGAAGATGTAGCCAATATTTTGCTGAGACATGATTCTGTGATCAATGAGCCTGATATCTTAAATGGTTTATCGAATGAATATGGAACATTGTGCTTTGCTGTTATAAGGGGTGATTTAAACATAGTTAAACTTCTGATTAGGTATAAAGCTAATATTAACATTCGTATGGCTTATGAAATTACGCTTTTACATCTAGCATCATTTTCTTGCAACAAAGATATTGCTAGAATTTTGATTGAAAATAAAGCTCAAGTGAACGTAGAAGACAGATTTGGCTTTACACCTCTTATACATAGTATTAGGTATAAATCGAATGAAATAATGAAATTGTTAATCGAATATGGGGCAGATTGTAACATGAAAAATAGGTGTGGATTAACACCTTTACATATTGCAGCAAAATATGGTAATTTAGAAGCAGCTCAATATCTTTTATCAAAAGGGGTAGACATATTTTGCGTTGATGAAGATGAAAACACTGCTTTACACTTGTGTTGTTATAGTAATTCACCATCTACCAATATTATATTTAATCTTCCTGTTGAAGCTGAATTAAATCATCCAAATGTAGAGAGTGAAAAATTAAAAATTTTAGAATTGCTTATTGACGGAGGTGCTTTACTTGAGTCTAAAAATAGGCATGGACACACACTTTTACATACATGCAGTATTATGTCGAGCAATTTATATGCTGATTATTTACTAAGCAAGTCAGGAAACATATGTGCTCAAGATAAATTTAAATGTACCCCATTTCATTATGCAGTTCAAAGTAATAACCTAGATCTTGTTGAGAAATTTCTTGAAAATGATTGCACACAATTTATAAATTTAACAGAAATCAATGGCAAAACAGCATTATGCATAGCAGTAGAGCATAATTACCTTAAAGTAACAAGGTTGCTAATTCAGAAAGGTGCAAATGTTAATACTGGCGAGCCGTTAGTAAGAGCTGTTGGTAAAGGGTTTAAAAAAATTGTTGCAATTTTTTTAAAGCATAAGAATATAAATATATTGAATCAGTTCGACAAACACGACACAACAATAACTGAGATGGCTGTACGGTTTGGACATGCTCATATATTAAACTATTTACTTGCAGAAGAAAGAAAATTGCCAAATCTAATCAAGGGAGTTCAGAAATCTATAGAAGGTGAACCAAAATTACTTTTTTATGCATCAGTTCAGGGTTATGATGATGTGGTTGAGTTCTTGTTGAAGAATGGAGCTAAAGCTGACGTAAAATACTCAGGTTTTTCTCCTCTGTATATGGCAATTAAGCAAGGACATATTAAAATTTTGAAAGTTTTAGTGAAATATTTAGGTGATCGTAACTTGTTAAATGATTCATACAACAATCCTCTGACGGTTTCACTAGTTCAAAATCATGTAGACATTGAGTTCTTTTTAAATTACGGAAAATCCAACACAATTAATTACGATTACAAGGGTTTAGCATTACTGCATATTGCAGCACAATTTGGTCATCTAGAAATAGTTAAATATTTAGTAAACTTTGGCGCTGACTATTATCTAGGAAACACTTCTCAAGAGAAACCCATTCACTTTGCTGCTTCGGAAGGCCATTTAAATATTGTAGATTATTTGTTAAGTTGTAACGTGCCTATTGACATTGAGGGACTTGATAGTTGGTCACTTCTCCACTACGCAACACAAGATGGGCACTTTGAAATGGCAAAATATTTAATCAAAAAAGGAATTGATGTTAATCACCAAGATGCCAATGGCTGTAGACCAATACATATAGCTTCTTTCCATAAACATTTTGAAATTGTTAAATTATTAATAAACAATGGTGCTT
The DNA here is from genome assembly GCA_026290005.1 of Latrodectus geometricus. Lineage (NCBI taxonomy): Eukaryota > Metazoa > Arthropoda > Arachnida > Araneae > Theridiidae > Latrodectus > Latrodectus geometricus. Next base: position 67,483 of record JAPDSC010154475.1, read on the forward strand.
TTTTCAACTGTACCGATAATTCTGGTTTTACACCTTTAAATATTTGTGAAAATGAAAAAATTATACAACTTCTAATTCTTATAGAACGTTTATTTTTTGCTGTAAAACAAAACAAGCCCTCTATTGTTGAAGAGTGCATTCAAAATGGAGTAATAGTCAACGCAAAAAACCTCAGAAATGAGTCTGTATTACATCATGCTTCTTGGAAGGGATATATAACTATTGTTGAAATTTTATTAGCAAATAAATGCAACCCAAATATAACAGGCAAAAACGACTGCATGCCTTTGCATTATGCTTCAAAATTTAATAATTATGAAATTGTTAAAGCTTTATTAGAAAATGGAGCTATTTATGACTCTGTTTGCAATGGGAAAACTCCTACTGAATTTGCAACTCAGGAAAATATACTTGAATTGCTGAAGTTGATTTCCGATTGTTTTGAAAGTGTTAAAAATGATGAAAGAAGTTTAATAGTCAAGTTGAAGAGCATAATGAATACAGATTTGATAAAAGCTGTAATGAATGCAAGAAACACCAATAACAATACTGTTATAACTGAAGCAATTTGTAAAGGTTTTAATATGGAGGAAATTCACCAAATATTTCCAGATGATATTTGCTTATCAGAGTGTCCTGATCTTAAGAATGAAAGCAAAATAATTTACCAGGAAACATATAATTCATTGATTACTAAGCATGTGACTGAAAGCAAATATTTAATAAGTTCAACTGAGCAATGTGTTGAGAAATATGATGATCATTCAGAATTACTATCATCAAAAAGAATTAAGGACTGCATAAACATCAGATCAAAGTGGAATCTACAAGGACATCATCTTTTTTTAGAAGCTATTATGTCTAGGGGTTACACACAAAAAAAATTAAAACATTTGAGCTCTTTTTCTTATATGCAGAAAAAGGATCTGTAATATTTAATCTTTAATAGTAATTTTTACAATTTTAATAATTAAATCTGTTGAAAATGGTTAAATTTTAGTAATTTAATAATATTTAAATAATTAGGTAAGAAAGAAAAAAAACTTTCATTCTTGCCTAGAATATGAAAACTTCTCATTGGAAGAAGTTAGCTCATGGAAGTGGATAACAAAATAAAACTTTAAATAAATTTAAAGGCTAGAAACATTTTTTTTATTTTTTTCTAAGAGCACTATATGAAATATATTCATAAAATTTAATATATTTAATGAAATAAGAAAATAAATATATTTATGTAGAAAAAATTAAAATATCATTTGATGTCTCTATTCTTTATTTAATTTCATTTTGATTATTAATGTATGAATATTATTGATGTTTGATGTATATATTTTCTTCCAAAACATATGACTTCATTATGCAGTTTCCTATAAATTTATTTTTATTTTTTACTTTGTATTTAAAACTCCACCTGAAATTTCTTAATGTAAATAAAATTAAACATTTTTATTTTGTGAATTCAGGTAATTGAAAATAGTGTTAATAGTGTTATAGATTTATCAATAAATGAAAACTCATAAAATTGATAAAAACTAAAGATACTATTTTTTTAATGAAAAATATTATTCACATTAACAAGTTTGCAAACTCTTCAAAATTTTCTGGGAGATCTAAAATTTTAGATTCTTAATCTGATTTTTTGAATTTTTTAATTTTTTTCTGATAGCCAGAAAATTTTTTTTAAAAAAATTATTTTAACGGAATGAAAATAATAACAAATTTTCTATAGAAAATAAAGTGTAATTTTCTTTTAATTTTAGGAAAGAAAAACAAAGCTTTGAATATTACTTATATAAGTGTTTCTAAAATTTGTTTTTGAATCCTAAAACATAAATTTTACTTTATAGTCACAGTTAAATTTATTTTAATTTTTTCGTATAATATATAAATATTTATTAAGAATATACTCTGCTATGTTTGACAATATATATATATATATATATATATATATATATATATATATATATATA
>JAPDSC010154481.1:4336-40714 GCA_026290005.1 Latrodectus geometricus
CGTGGTTGCACGATCCATTACGGCCATGCGGATAATATGCCTGTCTTCTCGGCTGCTAGTAATTGGTGGCCGTTGAGATCCCGCATGGCGTTCCGTATTACCGTCCTGAACCCATCGATTCCATATTCTGATAACAGTCATTGGATCTCGACCAACGCGAGCAGCAATACTGCGATAAAATAAACCGCAATCCCGGTACGCTACAATTCGACCTTTATCAAAGTCAGAAACATGCTGGTACGCATTTCTCCTTCTTACACGAGGCATCACAACAACTTTTCACCAGGTAACAACGTCAATTTGTGTATGAGGAACCGGCAGAACAATTTCTTCATTTAAACACAATGTAGGTGTCGCTACTGGCACCTGCTTTGTCTAAAATGCGCTGAAAAGCTAATCATTTGCATATCACAGCACCTTCTTCCTTTCGTATAAATTTCATGTATGTAGCATGGCCAGCAGTGTATAGTGTGTATATATATATATACATATATATAATTTGAGGGTATAATTTTAGAGAATCCAGTTCTAACAGTCTCAAACATGCAAAAAAATTACTATGTCACATAAACTGTGGTGTAAATGCTTTTATATTCTTGTATCCTTCATTGGTATCCTCTTAAGTGTTCCGCTGAAACCCTTGACTTTCAAGGTACAGGTGCTGACCACGCCACAACCTGTAAATTTGTCAATAGTCATACTAAGAGTCTCACATATAAAGGTTTTATTAAATTTTTTTCAACTTTAAAAAAGTGCAATTCCAGCAAGGTTAGTCTTTAACATCTACTAGATGTCCTCGATTTCACCATGGAAGAGTTTCTTGAGAGACCTCTCCTTTTCTTCACTTTTTTGAGGATTTGTGGACTCAAGAATCTGGTGTAGCTTCGCTATCCAAGATAGGATTGCAAACAACAACAACAATTATTTATTTATCTGATTAATAAGTGATGATATACTTTTAAAATTCAGTTCAAATAGTCACAAACACGTAAAAATATTACTGTGATATGTAAACTATGATGTTATGATGTAAACCACTTTATTTATATCTGAATAATAACTGATGCAATACTTTTAAATTCAGTTAACACACAAGCAGTTTCAAATACGTAAAAATAGACAATGCAGGTAAATGCTAAGATGCAGAATTTTTTATGACACCATTTTTTCAGCAGCTTTTAATTTGGAAGACTGCAGATTCTCATTCAAATTTCAGACTGCAAATAAACTCTGTATACAAATATGCCATTAAAAAAATCAGTAAGTTTATTTACTTTCACAAAATATTTTTTCTACAGATTAACATGTTTTGACAATTTTGAATTAGTAGTTAAATTGTATGAATGCTTTTACTTTCCTCAATTTCAATTTTACAATTGTTTTTAAATACATTCATTTATGAGATTTTTCATCTGAAAATTTAATTTTTACTTAATATCGTTAAATATAATTACAAAGGTTACATTAAATTGAAAAATACTTAAATACTCACATTTTATGTTTGTAAGAGTAAACCACCTATAATATTTTATTTTACTTTCGAAGTACCGTAGATAGAACCATAATATTCGATTTTTAATTCAACATTAAAAAAATTACTTTCCTGTTAATTCAGATAGCACACTTTTTATATTAATAATGAATATAAAATAATTAATTTTTAAAGTTCAAATGTAAAAAAAATATCTGTATAAGTTGAATTAGAAATATTATATAAGAATTCAAGCACAGAGAATTTTTAGACTGTGCATCTTTTTTTTAATTTGAGGACTTTATGTTTGATTTATTATATATTAAATATATTAAAAAATAAATTATATTAAAAAATAATTGATAAGAAAAACCCATTAGCTGAAAATTATGTTAATGATATTTGATATGATCATTGAGTTACAGTATTGCTTTGTGTTAGGTAGCATGTTGAATGTTAGTTAAACAATAGTACATTTATTACATTTTTACTTTTTGTAAATACTTCATGACTATGGTTTTGTATACTGTTAAAATGTATACATTAAAAAATATTGAAATTCAATGTAAAAAATATAGACTAAATAATATTAATTTAGTTAGAAATAATTGTTTCATTAATTTTATGAGGGAAGTTAGTGAGTAACAAAAAATGATCCTTATTAAAAACTTTAAAAAGAGCACATTAAATCTGCTTGCTTTCATACTTATTTTCCTAAACTGATAAATTTAATTACTCATTTCATAAAAGCAAAAAATGGCTTTTATAAATACTTGGCTTTACTATATTTATTTATGCATTATAAATCAGATATTTTATTAAAGCAAAATTTATAGAGTTTTTTTACCTATTTATTTTTTTACATTTTTCTTGGTACTAGAACTTTAGGTTCTCTAGAAATGCTTTTTTTTATTAATACTAGGGTTCAGAAATACTCCTTGATGTATGAATAACGTGATAAAATATATAGAACGCATGTGAATATTTGATATTAGTTTATTTGATATAGTTTTTATAAAAGATTTAATTGATCTTTTTTATCCGTTAGATTATTCAAAGAATAATATTGCCAAATATTTAACACGTTATTGTAATCTGATTATTTTGAAAAGTATGCAGGTTAGTCTGGTTACAATTTTTTTTCATTTATTTAGTAATTTGCTTCATTAATTTAATAATAAAGTTTTCATTTATTTACGGTCTAACGAAATTAGTTTCTATAGGAAATACTTAAAAGAAATTGGTTTTTTCCATAGACTTCGTGTACTTTCATATAATTATTTCGTAGAAATATTTTGAGCTCTTTCCATATAAATTAAAAAAAAGGATGATTTTTTGTATCTCAGAAATGAGAAAAAAATTCTGCTTGTTTAAATTTTTTTTGTATAAATATATGGTTTTTTGTAAGTTATGTAGAAATTACTAGAGATAATTTCTATATCTCTCGTATGCAGATCTTGTAACAGAAATAAAAAAATGAGTCAAGTCTGAGTTATCTAGTGCAAATTTCATTATGAAATAAGAAATGTTAGGTTTCAGTCTTATGTATTTGTGGATCTGCTTGTGGATTTTTGAAATTAATTGTTAAAGTGTAAAAATAATGGTTATTACCTGTGAAAACTCTTTACGAAAGCAGCATATCCTATAGCAGATAATCACAACATATCTTCAACAATAACAAACTTTCGCTAATACATTATAAACTATGTGGTTGATAGTAGAAAGTTTTGCAAGAAAAAAAAGATTGAAAAAAGTTAGAAATTTAGATTAGTCAGAAGATAGCCAATTAGAACTGTCAAAATAAAACGATTTCATTCATGCGCAAAACATTAGATTTAATCTGATTTAATGTGTTCTCAATTAATTAAAGCATAAGCTGTTAAATTTAATCAGAAAAATGGATATTTATTTTTTCAGGGATGAAAATACAAAGATCATGAAGCACAATACTTTTAAATAAGTAACAAGTATTTTTTAAAATACCTGTTACTAAAATTTAAAAAAAATACTTGTTATTGAAAAATAAAAATTTAAAAAAAAAGCAATTTAAAAATCTTCAATAAATAAAAAACAGGCATTATTGGAGCTTTTTAAATTCCTTTGAGAGATTAAAGTTCTATTAAAATCCGACAAGGTAATCACATAAATGAATGTCATTCATTGTTAATGTGTTACATAATAAAAATACTTCAGATGCTGCCAACAGATGTTTAGTTGAAAATTCGCTTTTATAATATTGATTAAATTCTTTCACCTTCATTGAATGATTTCAAAAAAGTTTGAAATTGGTTGATATATGTAAATCACCTGAAAACCTTTTAAATAATATTCTTAAATTGTTGCAAAGTTTGTATTTATTGCATATTCTTCACGGAAAATATTAGTATCAAGTTTGAATTTACAAACTGTAATATAATTTTCATAGAAATTGCTTGAAAAAAAAATACATTTATTATGTCCATGGTTGAATCAAATAATATAGTTGATCCCTTCTTCAAATAAAGACAACCAACAATTATATTAATACTTTTGCTTGTTAAAATTCATTTCTATAAATTAAAAGTTTTGAAGAAAATCATATGAAAATATAAATTAAGATAGTAAATTTTTCATATATGAACAAAAATCTTAGCTTTCTATTTCTTTCAATTTTCTGTTTTCATTAAATCATATTTATTTTGTAAATGCTCATTTTTAAACACAGAATGATTTTCAATCATATTTGAATTTTCAAAAATGCAAATGTGATTAAAAATAATTTTATTTTGCTAATAATAAAAATATTGAATTTGATATAAATATTTTTGAGAAAGAATTTGTCTATCCTAAAATTCAATTCTTTAATTCAAATAATAATTGTGAGTCTTTTAAATTACAATGTTGAAAAGTTTCAAGTTAAATTTTTTTTTACTCTTTAAGAAAAAAATCCGAATTCCTTTTGCTTAGGTTTTAAAGAAAAGTTATAATAATAAATGTGAGAAATCAATAATTATTTAAAATTTTTAAGGAAAGAATCACGTGAGGAGAATACACTAACGATCATAACATAATATGCAATTAAAACTTTGTATTATACTTAGCTTAAATATAATTTAAAAAATTTCAAGAAAAACAATTAAATATACATTGTGAAATTTATATATATTGTTATTTTCATATATTGTGAAGTTTGTTTTGGTTACAGTCACAACATAATAAATTCAATGACGTTTTTTATCATTTCAAAATTAAGCTAATTTCAAGTAAATCTTAAAAATAATATATTCTTGAAAGATACTGTTTTAATAAATATACAACATTCTAAGCTAAAATTTTACTATGATTGTTTTTATTATGGATGGTTTTATTTTAATGAAGGCATTTTTTTTGATGATTGGTATTCTGTTGCCAAAATATATTCTTCTAAAACATAAAACATCATAAATAGTAAAATAAAATCTTATGGTATTTTTTTCAGAATAATTTATGCGTATAGATCCTGTTATATGGCTGTTTAATATGGTCAAATACTTAACATCTGACCTAAATTCAACCTAATTTGTAAAAATTAATCAAAACAATGTCTTCAATATTAAACTATATTTTAATGGTATATTTATTACTACATAATTTGAATTTTTCTCATTTTATTCATCATGGTGACATTGTTACAATTACATTCCCTACAGGTTATATTTGTCCTTTGTTCATTTAGCTAAAACCAATTTTAATAAATGAATGATATTACCTTATCTCCTTTATTTAAAAAAAAAATAGAAAAAAATAAAAAAAACTCCTCTTAATGCAAATTTTTAATTTTATAATATAAAATTTTCAGTTTTTTAAATAACAATATTTGCATACGTTTTAAAAGCTATTAAACTTTTTATTGATCAGTATTGATAAGTTAAATATGGTTAATTCTCGCTAAACCCTCCTGTTCTGTGTGGGGAAATTAACTCGTTATTCTCATTTTCAACATTTGATGCCAAGTTTAATACTAATTATATTATTAAGTATTTTCCTGTATAGTACCTTATACCGACTACTGGACAATTATACCCACTACTTAACTATTTGCATGCTATGCAATTTAATTTCAGGTTCTAATGATTCTATTATCTACATATTATTTAATTTTCTTAAAATGAATTGCATTTAATGTTATAAGTTCATAACTCGTGAATTGTTTGCAGGGGAAAACCATACTTAATTTTTATAAAAACTAATACAATATACAATTACTGTGTCTAAAACTCTTAAAAATATTATATTTAACTAAATTGCATATACGTGCTTTCGAAAGGCACCAGAATTATACGATGCGTATGTTTTAAATTTTTGAAGAAAACGTAATGATACAAAAGTAAAAGTTTCTGATATAATTTCTGTGTATGAAATATTAATTATTCAAATGTTAAATATTTTAATATGTATATTTTATAGTTACTGTGTATCACTTTCATAGTAATTTCTTTAACTTAAATCAGCGCAAGGGGTATAAAAATTGAAAAAATGCACTGCAATTTTATGAAAAAATTAGATAAATTACCTGGCTATTGAAATACAATTAGGTCTGCATCTTAATATTTATTTTACTATTTAAAGGTTCGTGGAGATTAATTTACATAAAATATAAATCACGAAAATTATGAAAATTAGGGTAGTATATTATGTTATTTTTTAAATATTACACGCATTTTAATGGAATAAAGGATAAAATAATCAAAATTTTAATTATTTTATACATACTTTAAGAAAGTATTTTTAGTATAACGGAGTCTTTATTTATTTAATTGTCTGTTGTAAAAAAATGATATTTTATTTCCATTTAATAACTCAAAAATATCCACTTGTACCAATTTTTCATTCACTTTAATTTACATATTATTGGTTTCCATATTTAACAATTTTTTAAAAAAAGTGATATAAAATTGAAGGTATTATATCCTCTACTAAATACAACACTATAATATTTGTGATGATTTAATCAAATTGGTTTCAGTAATTATCTTTTAAGTTTTTACCAAGCCTATGCGTTTTAATTGTATAATGTATAATAATATTTAATATTCTGCTCTAAGAAACTTTGATCACATAAATTTACACTAACAGTTAATTTTATTACTTATTTGCAACAAAGTCACACGAATATAAATGAAAAAAATTTGAAGTTTTCAAAAATTGAGAGTTTTAAACATAAAAACATATAGAAATAATAAAATTTGTCATGAAATTGGTAAAACATTTGTAGGAAAATATTAGCTGGGAGAAGAATCTAATTTTATTCCAGTGTATATATTACGGAAACTTTTCGTATAGGTATAATGTCAATGTGATTTTCTGGAAAAGTTTAATGATTTGCCTCATTATTTTTCTTTATTTAGTAGAAATTTTTTTAAGTTATTAGGTATTCTTTAAATTCCACAAGCCACACTTGTCCTATTTTAACTGATTTCGTATGCTTTTATAACTTGAATTAAAGTGCAAAATCTGTTGTTATATTGCTGATTCTTCTTTCATGCAACATTTTGGAGACAAAGATTTTACTTTGTTTAAAACTATTTTCACGAACAAATTAACAAAACTGATTATACGTTTTAGGATTTTATACACATATTTTTATATAAAAGGTAATTAAAAATGTCAATGATCTAAATAAATAAATAATGACACTAAATTAATACTGTAGGCGTTTCTACTTGGCATTTTTAAATGAGATGTAGAATTATTTTTTAAACAGAAAAAATCTATAATTAACTCCGTATTCCTTTTTACTTGACAAAGATCCTGCATAGCTTAAAACTCATGATAAATCTTACGCCCAATTTCTCAATTGTATCTTAAGAATACTCATGAAAATAGTATAAAAAGCTAGGGAATACTCCGAATTACTAATCCTTTTAAATCCATTTTTTAATTAATCATTTTGTTCATATATTTATAATAATACTTGCCTTTAAGGTTTTGAAAGCCAGACAGTGGTTGAGTGGTTAGCGTTCCTGACTCCTGTGGTGGTGGTCCGGGGTTCGAATCCGGGTTTTGGAATGGACGTTTCCTTTCCATCTCTGTGTGTATTTTTGCCCTTTCTTCCTCTGAGTTGATGGATGAAATTGGGTTTATGGTGGTGTGACTTGGGCAATGCTACTCGTATTTCTGCGACTTGGTTCACAGGTGAACACCAGGTAACGCTAAAATGAGTAGCAGTTTCCGGCCTTGTTGTAATCGACGGGTCCAGTAACCCAAATGCCACCGTTATTAAGAAAAAAAATTGAATAAAGTAAATTGCGTATTATAGCTTCATGTCCTTTATATTAAATTTTTAACAGCAGAATATTTAGTTTGTTATTTTATTTAGGCCACCGAATACTCACACATTAATTTTACAATATTCAACTTAAAATTTTTCCTCATAATAGCTAAATATGACTGTTCTTATCAAGGACTTTTACAAACAGATTAAGGTAATATTAAGAAAATTCTTTTTTACAGCATTCATGTTTCCTCTACCAATTATTTTTCTTTAATCTAGAAGTGTGCTTCGCCACTGTAATACCTGATTACATGCATAAAAAGAAAGTGTTGTGTCTTTTTTTTAACACAAAGTGTGAAAGTCAGGAAATCTGTCTATGATAATTTAAATCTTCTTGATAATTCTGATAAATTAAAAAAGAAACTTTTCATTGTGCTTTAAAAACACTATAATTAGACATGCTGATTTTTATGAGATAAAATGTATCATTTGTGTTTTGTTAAATTTAACAAAAATTGTTAAATTTATCTAAGGACAATAAACTTACATTTAAAAGAAATTCATTTTAAAGAATACTTAATAGCTATTTAAAATATTTAAATTTTGTATTAGTTGTTAAGTATTCTTCAAAATTATAAATTTAAAAAAAATATCATTTACAAATCCTTAAATTTCTAAAAACATGCGACTCGTAACCAAAAAAAAGTTCAGCTTGAAGAACATTTTCATACAATATGTATTTTTGGAGCTAAGTGAATTGCAGAAGGTATTTGAAATCAATGAAATTATTTGGTTTCAATTTAAAATTTTTAAATATTTATTTAATCATTTCAATACTGAATTACGACATAAAACATGAATTTCCTAACTTCTTTTTTAACCAAGCTATATATTTTTTTTTAAAAATATATGATATGTATTTTTATTTTACCTTTGGTATGTAAAAAAGATCGAATTTTTTTCTTAATAATGATTTTTAGAAACTTAAGAATTTTAAGTAAACAAAAGAAACATTTGTAGTTACATAGTTCGGAAAATTATTTACTTGAAATTTCATACATAATTTAAATCTATCAAATTATAGTGCATTTATAAATTACTATAAAAACCAGATTTTTAAGATTACAAAAAAAATTTTAAAATTTTGTGTTAAATTTAAAATTTTAAAATTAAATATTTTAAAATTTCTACAAAATTTTTTAAAGATATTTCTATTTAAATGAAACTACTAAAAATCATAATATATAACTGTTATTTATAATAGAAAACATTTGGTTTTTATTTTTACTTTGTTTTCTCAATTAATAATAAATTTATCTTAGTTTTCTTGAGATAAGTAATTGATTTAAAATTATATTTAATTTTGTTTTATTGAAACTTTGCATCATAAGAATATTTATAATTTCATCATAAGAAAATTTGAAAAAATCTAATTCCCAGGAATATGTAATAAGTGAAATGATTTATTTCTTGCAGTTAACTGTTTTAAGACATAAAGAAATGCATTTAAATATAACAGCATTAAAATTCTTTTAGAACAAACGTTCATGTTTAGAAGATTTCTTATGATATGTGTTTCATTTGGGTGAAAATATGAAATAAGTTACTATCAAGTACTATTGTTCTGTAATAAGTCAAGAATTCAGCTGCAGAAAATGGATTAATTTTACTGCACTTTATATTTTCTATTAATTAAGTATTATACTTCTATGCGCTAATATTATCCATAATATAATGACCAAATATCCGTACATGTAAAACGAATATAGTTGTAAATAATTTTTATTGTATTTCAATATATTGTACAAAATATTCTTATTAGAATTTTTACAAAACAAAATTTTGTATTTCATATTTTATCTTAAGATTCTTTCAATTGTCTGATTTTTTTGAAAATTTTTACCTCTCTATTCTAAAAAAATGTTATCAAATCAACTCATAATGGATTTCAAAATTGATATGACTACGCATTGATATGATTGTATAATTTAGTCGTTATATTAGTTTTTTATGCGCTAATTATGTATTTGTAAGTTATAGAAATCATTAAATGAAGTTTTGAAAAATTATTGAAACATTAGAGGTTATATATAAATATTAAAATCATCTTAAGTCAAATACATTTCACATTTGATTCTATCATAAGTCAAATACATTTCATAATTGACTTTCATCATCAGAAAAACTTGTGTTTTAAGTATCTTATTTACATGAGAAGTTTCTAAATGAATGAAATATTTTTTGCTATTAATATTTGTAAAGATAATTTTTCTTCAATTTAATGAAATTTAAGATTATTATGCGCAACCCAGAATAAATGCCGTATTTTTCAATATTCATTAGTTTCCAAAATGAGAATTTCTTGATTTTTATGTTAGTGAAATTCTGAGTATTGTTTTCCCCGACGTTATCAATAATTAAAATCATAAACACATTGCTCCCTTAAAATGCTTAAAACGTAATTTATTGTAGTAATGAAGCTTTGTAAAAAAGTGCAACAAAAGTTCAATTTTATATAAAAAAATAACAACTTAGTAATTATGACTGAATCTAGAATTTCACAAAAAACTCAGATCAAGATTTTGACGCATGTATTTAGTCTGCAATTATGGAATTATGTGAGAAATAATAAATAAAACATATCACGTTCAATCCCTAAGCGAAAATAATGAACATTCTAATGCGTGTTCAAGTCACGAAATCGACGGCTTGACCAATTTATATGCATTGTTTTACACTATGTACCCTGAATCAAAATGCTAATTGTTCATTTATTATTTGTGGTAAACTTTTTTAAAACTCTGACACATGCATACATAATGGCAAATACCAGACTACTTTTAAAGCAAATATACTCCTACATTTGACAACTGAATGTCAGAAAAACTTTTCATTTAGCATTTAAGAATTTACTTTTATAATTTTTCATTTTAGAAAGTGTGCATTCTGTTTTTAAGCAATGGAGCAAAAATAAAATTTTACTTGCGGTATTTATCAATTTTGTTCTCACAATTATATACGTGATTACGTATTTTTTCTTCATAAAGTGCATATTTTAAATAAATGGATATAATTATATCGATATTATATATATATTATATTATTGATACTTATATATATATATATATATATATATATATATATATATATATATATATATATATTAAATACTTATACTGTCAGTCTTAAATTTATTACATATATTTTGTAAAAAATATTTTACAATAATTATTTAGTATTTGTGAAATGTATAAATAAATGTGTGAAAATATAATTTCAGAAATACTTTGCATACATTTATGTGTAAATATAGTATTTTTCTAGAAATAACATTTTATGTGTATATATATTGAAAAAACTAAACTTTCATATCAAAAAATTTGTGAATATATATATATGAAAAATATTATACTAAAATTTAAAAGTATTTTGTCATACTATTGCATCACTCTATCAAAATACTAGTGGAGATATATTTCCAAATTGATTATAAAGGTAAAGGTAAAAACTTCTTATGGGAGATTAATTTTACTATCCAATTGAATACTATTACTATTTCATTTCTTAATATAAGAGTAAAAGTAAAATGTAAGTTATTCATACTCCATTTTTCATAGCGTTTTAATCTTCGAAAATATCAAACGCTTATTAGACAAAGCAATTATTATTTAAAATTAGGTTATATAAAAAATTTTATTGGCACACAATTATGAAATCAGTGATACATATCTTTATTAATCAAAGCTCAAAATTCACTAAAACTATTTTATGCAATTGAAATTAATATATAAAGCATCTCTCTTGTCTTATGAGATTCTATTCATATACAAAAAATATTGGATAAAAAAATTCTTATTTTTTATGTTACTGTTAAATTTGTTGTTTTATTAAAATTAATTTGATAAGCTGTCCTTTTAATCAGTAATTACTCTTCAACTTTCTCATAATTCTTTGTATTTAAATGTAAAAAAATAAAAACAAGTATTTTCAAAGTAAGAGATACTTAATTTTAAGAAAAAAGATTCATTTTCTTACTTTCATTTTTTAAAAAAAATGGAAAAGAAGAAAGAAAGAAAGAAAATGAAAAAAAAATAACATTTACGAAATAGTCTGAGATAATCTTCATAAGATGGTGACAGGTAAATTAGAAGCAAAAAAAATATGTAGCTTAAGATACAATACCCTATAAACATTACTTTATCAGAAAACTGCACTAAATGAGATTTAAAAAATGATTAACTTTTAAAAATTATTAAAAAAATATATAGCTTTTGATATATATTTAATAAATAGTGTTTTTTTATACTTAGATATACATAATACATACATACAAACATATATATATATATATATATAAATGTATGCAAACTACATATATGTGCCTAAAATTAAAAGGAAATGTTCAATTTCTGTAAGACTAAAAGCATATCAGTATTGAAAAAGTTAAGTTTAAAGTTACTTCTTTATGCTCTTAAAAGCATAAAAGGAATACTTACCTTAAAAATACATTAAAAACCAAAATAGCAACGCCAAAGATTTTTTTTTAAGATTAAAGGAAAGTTATGCCAATCCATTTGCTTTAAAACTTAAGAAGTATACGTATGCTTTACTTAAAATATAACCTCTACATGAATAATCTTTTATCCATTTCACCCCTAAAACTAAAAAGTGTATCCTTAATGTTTTAAGAATATTTATATCACAACAGAAAAAAAAACATTTAACCAACTCAGCGTCTCAGAAAATTTCAAGAATCTGCGAAAAATGTTTCCTCTTTAAAACCAGATACACTACTTTTTCGTTCCACAGCCACTTTCCTAAACTATACAAAAATCGTCGACTGTTTCCCGTTCTCATTGGGAATATTTCCTACCCCCCTGAAAACTGTCACATCGCTCAATTTAGAGAGAGGGGATGTCACTTACCACTAACTACCCTATCTAGGGTTGTATGTATTTGCCAGAAGGCATTGTACATCCCAATAGAAGTGGTTAAGACGAAAACGTATATTTTATTTTTGTATAAAACTTAAAAAGCAAAAATTATTTGTAAATAACTGTTTTTTGTGTAATTGAAAATGAAGATATTCCTCAGTGTTTTTAGGTTGACTTGGTAAATAATATGAAGTTCAAAGAAAAACGGTATCCACAAATTATGATGTTTTAGATTTCTTACGCAATTTAAATAAGAAAGTTGCTTGTTACATTTTCTTGTATATTTATTATTTTCGGTATAATGGAAATTTCTCTTTTTCAATGAGCCACAGAAGCTTTTCAAATTTTTATTACAGTAAGATAAAATAATGTTAGTAAAAATACATTTTCTCACATTATATTTTTCTTAACACAAACTAATTTTTATTAGAAACTTTATAATTATTTAATGCAAGTAAATAAATATTTTTCAAACTCTTTCAATATTATAGTACTTTCAGCACACATAGCAATGCTGATTTAGACTATACGTTTATATAATTCAACAGTCTAAACGAATTAGAAATAAATTAAAATTATTAATTTATTTAATTTTTTTTAGCAAAAGTAAAAATATATATTACTTATGCTCTTTTTTCATAGATAAATTTTTTTTTTATTTTTTTTTTTTTATTCAAAAGCGTTAAAGCCCAAATTTATTTGCTAAATTAATTTTTTCTAATCGTAACTGAACAACCTTAGATAAAATATCACTTGCTACAATACATGAAAATTAACTTCATTTGTCAGTCTGAATTGAAATATATATCAGTGCATGTAATAATAAGAAGCTTAAAGTGTTACGTTTAATTTATTCCAATATAAATGGAATATTTGGTTCACAAGTGCATTATTCGAGTTATTTTTTAAATATTAATCTAGCATTTATGAACTGTACTTTATGTATAACTATAAATAAAAACAAAAGAATCCGTTATGTATAATTTTAAATAAAAACAAAAGAATCCTTTATGTATAATTATAAATAAAAACAAAACAATCTTTACAACTTAATTTGGCAAAATTACTGTTGGAAAAAAACTAATAAATTTATAACGAGTTTCTATTGACTTATATTTAATTTTACATAATATAATGTATAATAAAGTGCTAAGAGGTTATTATTACTCCATTATAAAAATATTTTTATGAAAAGTTCTTGCATTAGTAATATTTTATTGTATTACAAATGCAAAACCTTTATATAATTATCATATATCTCTACTATATAAAGTTGCCTAATTAAAAAGACTTTATTAATAATCTTAATAATTGAGAATTGTTAATATTCTTTTCAAATTTTTCATTTTTTTTTAATTGATTAGAGACTTACTTTATTGTCATTCATAAAAAAATATTCCAGTTTTATTTTTATAAAAGGAAATTGTCTTTTCTTTAAATAGGAAACTATATACAATATAATTTTAAAATCTTTTTTTATGCTTTGTTTTTAGGATTTGATTCATTAGATTTTAGATTTGAATTTTTAAATTTAAAAAACTAACTGGAAATAAAATTTTGTTATACTTATGATTTTTATTGATCTAAATTTCCGAAAATACTTTTGAATGTAATGTAATCTGTTATGTAAGTTCTTAGTTATTAAAAAAGTAGAACATAATCATTAATTTGTAGCAATGAATCATGGCGAGAAAGCAATTTCTCATCTGTTTAGAATAATCAGAAAGTTTCATTTACATTTAAGTAAACATTCTCCCCTTTCATTCTTTCCCTGACTAACAGGAAACATGCTTAAATTGTAAAGGAAGTCACACATGAATAGTTTTCTCCCTGGAAACAAACTCCTCTCACGTATATAAGAATCCGTTTGAAATAGTTTGTCGAATACTTATAAAAATTTTAGAAAATTTTAGCCTTCAATATTCAACTGTCTTGATTATTAAGTTCGCAAAAGTTTAAGAAAATTTATTCACAGTAAGGATTAAATGAATACATATAATTAAAAATAAAAACAAAAGAATATTATTTAATTTGGCAAAAGCACCAGATTTATATGAAAAAAATTGATAATATTCTATTTTTTTCTATTGACTTTTCAATTCACGTAAAATAATACATAACAATATACCATGAATTCTTCTTTCATTATAAGAAAGTATTTTTATACAAAATGGTGCTGCACTCGCAACATAATATTATGCGCTCGCGTGAATGAAAAACATTTATAAATTATATCTTTTTTATATGGTCTCTTAATTAAAAAGATTTTGTAGATAATATAGTATCTTAATTTAAAATTAAAATTTTGATTGAGAGATATAAATTTTCTTAGTGTATTTATTCTTTCTTTTATTGATTAGAGACTTATTTTACTGTCATTCCTAACTAAAACGTATCTCAATTATATTTTAAATGAATTTATTTATATTTTTCATTAATATGACTTTAATGACCCAATAACTCGTATATGGAATATATCATTTTATGTTTAAAAGAAAAATTATGAAAATTAGTTTTTAATTCAAATAAGAAGAGTAAAGTAAATATATAACCACATTTTACAACAAGAAATTCTCTGGTTAAGATTATTATATTTAAAAATTTCTTTTATACCTAATATGGATCGCGTTAAAAGATAATCATTTGTAAAACTATCGTATTGATAATTTGCTTATTTTAAAAATAAATTTTGTAATAAAATAATTATTTTCTGTAGGTTCAAAATTTAATTGCTTAGATTGTAGCATTAATATGATTTCGATTCACAAATACATTATTTCAATAGGATCATTCCATTTTACACACATTCTAAAATAAAAGAGCTAAAAATATTTTCTGCTTTAAAAAGTTTAGCTCATCTTTAAATATAAGTTAAAATTCCATTATTTTGCTTCAGAACAGTTTACTGTTTAAAACTTTGATTATTTATATTCCTCATAAATATATTTTGTTTTAAATCTGCAATAAATTTCTAATAAGGAATATTATTTTATTAAATATTATCGTTACGTCATCTAGAAAAATTATTACATGTATGCAAATAAAAAAAATATATAGAATAAAATGATTTTCACAGCAGAACAAAGCTAATATCAGAAATATTGTAGTTTATTTTTTAATCGAGAAAATTTCTAATATCGTAAAATTTTTAAGAAATAGTATCTTTTTAATATTTATTTATTAAAATAATGACTTTATATGGCAGGGGTGGCCAAACTTTTGGGATCCGGGGTCTACTCCACATTTAAAAAATCGAAGGCGGTCTACCAATGGCAGAGCTAAATTAACGTACATATTTAATTTCGGTAACAAGAAAAAATAGTAAATTATATAATTTAAAAAATAAAAAAAAAACTTACTATCAATATTTACAAAACAAAAATTTACTGATGAAAATAATCAAAGTATTCATACATCAAAAAGTGACCATCCTATTCACTTCGTTTAGTTGAAATGTGGCACTGTATATCTGCGACAAGTTTATCATATTGTGGCTGGTACGAGCTTATTGCAATCCATAAACATGAAATTAAATGTTCATCTGTTAAATGCGCCAAAGTTTGTTTTTTATTCATGGTTGAAAAAGCAGATTCTCAAAGATATCTTGATCCAAAGTATGATTTGAAATACAAAATCAATTTGTAAATATTTGGAAACATTTCCTCAGAAATTAATTTCCAAAAATCAGTATCACTAAATATGCTCTCGATTTAAGAAATATATTGCATCTTAATTTAATAATTTCTTCCTCGACCTTGACTCATGTGATACCTATTAAATGTCCTATTTTTTCAGATACGCTGTCCATCAATGTTGACATTTTCATAGTGACATCATTGTGACAATGTCCATCAATTTTGACATTTCCATTAAATGGAAATATTATAAAATTTATTTATTTCAAGCTAATTAGGTCAGCGAATCTTCTTTCAAATTCTTCAAACAAAATAAGTATTAAGTGAAATCTTCGAAGTCTCGGTTTGGATTATGGATGCACTCTTCCTCCATGTTTTTAAAGTTTCTCAATTCATGTTTTCTTAATTGAGATACATACCTTTCCATAGTTTCTTTGAATGTTTTAATAGCGCTCATCATGTCCGTTTTATGTTTTATATCCTAAACCTTTAATCATAAATCTTTAAATCGTAAATCTTTGCAAAGTTTATTTTGGGTTTTAAAGCGTAGGCTGTAGTAAATTTTTATTTTAAATAATTCATTGATTCTATGTCATAAATTAATAATAAGTCATAAATTAAATTGTTAATATCCGAAGTCATTATCGGGATGGTCGTGTGGACTACTTAAAATGTCTTCGTGGTCTACCAGTCGACCGCGGTCGATGTCTTGGACACCCTTGTTATATGGTGTAACAGTAAATAGTGTTGATTTTTTTTTCAATATAATGTTTCATTAAAAAAAAATAACACATGTATAATATTCTTGGCTACACACTTATGAGACAATCATGTTATACTATTGCCTTAAAATGATACTTCTGTTTTATTATCAACATTTGAAGTGCATGTAAAAAGAAATTAAAGTAATAACGAAATAAAAATCAATATGCCGAGAGTAAACTTATTAGTAAATTTTTTCTTAATGCACAAAAAAAACGCAAATTAAATGAGTTTTAGTCATTAAGGTAAATGTTATTTATTATGGACGTCACAACGATTTTACTATAACAGCCATGAGCTCTTTCACTGGAAATTAAATAATTTCCATTTACGAATTTTATTTGTTTATTTTAGTCATAACTTGTCGATAAAAAAATGCCATCAAAAACAATAAAAACTGAATTAAATTAACTAAAATGTAAGAAATAATTAACATAAGCAGGAAAATTATTAAAATTTAAGTTAGAAAAGAAGGCAAGCTTGTTAGTAATTTAAAAGTACATATGGATTAAAAATTTTTGTGTAATAAAATCGCCTAATTCAATTAGCTTAGGAACTAAAATTAAAAATAATAATGTATAAACTCGCATTTTATTTCTAAAGCAACAAATTTATAGATTATAAAATTTTAAAGTTGAATCTTGGCGAAAAAATAATCAGTATTTTAGATATTTGGCGTAAAACTCAGGCTGAGTTTTAGTTTTCAAAGAAAAGTCTCCAAGGAGTGGGGTTTGAGTGATTAAGACCGATCAATCAAACCACCGATTAGGGGGAAAGCAAAAATAAGTGGTTTCTACTATGTGAAAATATACGTCGCGGCCGCTCTCGGTGAAAACTCTGCGACGTATCTCTGCCGTCGCAGGCCGCTTTCGAGCAGGAATATTTCGACGTATCCCTGCCGTCATGAGCCGCTTTTCAACCAGTTTATTGCGACGTAACAGATACGTCGCGGACGCTGAGTCGGTTAAATCTATAAGAATTTTTTTTTTCATATTTTAGACCTATACAACGTCTAGAAAATACGTTGATGCCTTCATTGACAATAGTTTGTTTTGCACTATTAATCAATACCAATTTGAGTGTGAGATTCTCTAGCTTTAAATTTAGGATTTATTTTTATTATACTTCTCTTCAATATTGTATTATTTTACATAGATTAAATTTCCACGTTGGGAGTTGAAAGAAATATCATACTATTTCAAGCAAAGGTAGTTAACTCAATAAATGTAACTAAAATGAACTGAGAATATAATGAATAACTTGCATGCATAAAACAATGTCCAGAATTAAAAACTTAAAATCTTGACCATTTAAAAATAGGTGGAATTTTTGAGAAAATTCTACTATCGGATCAACGTAATTGGAATTTCTATCTTATTTGATTTCGAAGTTTAGAATTTTAAGTTCATGAAATTTATGAATGTTTTTTGCTGTGAATATGATTAAAAATAAATATAATTTAAAAAGTGAATTTAACTGGAAATATTTCAAATAATTTTAATGTATGAACCACCACATATTCGTGTCAAAGTGTAAACATTCATTTTATTCTTATGTAAAAATAATTCTTTTCTTTTGTCGTTGCCCGGTTGGAAGTATGGGGTGCGCTGTCCACTATTCCAACTGAACCATAATATGGTGTAGAGTCTAAACTCCTCAGTACACACATGTTGTAGGTAGCCGCTTATAAGGTAGGCAACCATTCATACAAGAAAAGGACAAAGATAAGATAGAGGAAAAGGGATAGTACATCCATGCCTGAGTCGGGATTTGAACCCAGCACTTATATATCCGCAGTCCAACTTGCACCAGCACTAACCACTAAACAGGGTGGGTGGAAATAATTGTGTTTTAATCAGTTTATAATTTCCATAATTTGTTTTTGTCGAGTGGCAGCCAAACTGGCAATATAAGTGGGCTTCTCCACTTTTTCAACTGAACTGCGATTGGGTGTGGAGTCCAACTTCCTCAATACAATATGCCATAGGTACCCATTTATAGGATAGGCAACAATTCATGCCCCATTCATACAAGGAAAGGACAAATACAGGAGAGAGAGAAAGAGAAAGGACATCCATGGCCGAACTGGGATTCGAACCCAGACCTCCCTATACAAACAAAGTAAGGCACGCTGACCACTAGACAGAGTAGGCGGCAATTTCTATAACTAAATTCATTAATACTAATTATTGAGGAAATAATACCTTGAATTCTTGGTTAGAATTTTAACTGATACTTTCTTTTACATAAATTATTATATAAACATAACATATGTCATAAGTCAATTTATGCAATGATTTTTATTTTACAATTGAAAATATTAATTATATTTTTTTATAATTCAGATTAAATAAATTAGAGCATTTAAATTTTTTCTCAATTCTCTATTTAATATTTCAACTGTCTATATTTTGCTAAAATAAAACTTATTAATTACTTAGATTAAATTATAAATGACTTTAACATAATATATAATTATATTATATAATCTAAAAAAAATTAAAGTTGCCTATGGATTGACCATGCATGTAGAGATAGGCTCTAAACCTTAATTCAGATATATTATTTGTGAATGCAAATTGCATTTTAAAAACTTACGATTGCCTAAAATTTAATTTACTTACAGTGAGTATAGTTAGTAAGGGTATTAAATATTTTTAACTTTATTGGTTCAAAAATGTATTAAAATGAACAGATTTAAAAGGAACATTTTCCTTTAACTTTTAAATATAGTAGTTTAATATAGTAAAACAAGTAGTTTATTAGAAATTGCGTTTATTAAACTTCACATTAATGATTTTCAATAGGCCTGATTTATATAAAATTTCTTAAAAATAAATAACTATAATATTTAAATTTACTTCCGAAACATTTATTTTTTAAGTCAATGTAACATTTGTTTCCTCAAGGAACATATCAAGAAATTTGCATCATGCAGCAACGTAACCAAATTTTCCTAAAGCAAAACATCCCAGCTTGCGCCACCGGCTGATTTCATTAACTTACGTTGCGGACAATGTATCAGCTTATGATAGAATCGGAGAAAACTTTGTTGATAAACGTGAAGAGTAGATGCAATAAGTTTTCTACGCAGCGTCAGTGATTCGTTATTCGCTAGGTGGCACTAACATCAGATACTATGCCGCTAACTGCTAGCCTCTCCGGTTGCGCTTAAGTTATTCATTCACACTGAGTATCGTGAAAACGCGAGAGCCGCAAACTTCCACTTTCCTTGGAAATTCGAAAAACAAAATCTTTTTTTCACTTCTTTACTTAATACTTTTGAAAAGTGTTTTGAGTTAGACATGGTATAAAAACTTAAGGTTAAGTTTGTTCCCCTAGTTTATTTTTTCTTCGATTTCTCTTCGAATATTTTAGTTTTTTGATCGGATTTTTTTTTTTTTGTTTCATTGAACACTTGAAAGGAATGCTTAAATTTGAAAGAAATATTTCCGAGATTTAATCTAGGTAATGTATATTTTATATCTTCTTTAAGTTTACAATATTTCGCAATATTATTTGATATATTATAAATTAGGAATATTATTATATATTTCACAATATTTATTTTTTGAAGAAATTATACCAATTTCACTCAATGTGTTAAAATAAATTTTTTTCTTGAATATTTACTTAATAAAATTGTTTTCTACCTAAAATATTTTTTTTTTAGCAACATATAAGACATTAAAATTAAAGAATGTATTTTTAAGTAAGCCATAAAATTTCAAAGTGTTTCACGTAATGAATGTTTAACACAATACCTGAAATTATCTTTGGAAAAATTAAAATGTATATTCTAAATAAAATAAAAATATCATGGTAGTTTTTATATGTGTATATATGTTGTGAATGATTTTTATTTTTAATGTATTTCTATTTTTGCGTAATAGCAATAAGTATTTTTTGGAATTATTGTTAATGATAATATTTTTAAATACCGTTTAAAATATTTTAACATATTTATTTCCATTATAATATAAATTTATTGGTAGTGTAAAGTGGACTACAAAATTTTGTATTTTTTAAATAGAAGTCTTTTTAGAAACTGTGAAAAAACATGGTTACATTAGTTCATTTTTTGAATATAAATATATTCTCTCTTAAAACTCTTTATATATTATATGATCACATAAATTGCTTTAAACTTCAAATTGCATAATATTATAAATATTTTAGAAAATTCATGTGCTATATAAAAATGTAACGTATATATGAAGTTTTATGTATCAAATAAAAAACTAAAATCTCTAAAATATTATAAATCTCTTACTAATGAATTTTATGTTTCAAGTATTTCTTGTTCTTAGGTTGTGAACAATTTTAAACAATTCATCTAATGCATTTGCTTGAGAAATCTAAATTATTAAACTTTATATTTATTGAAATAACTTTGTAAAATAAAATTATTTTTGAATTTTTTAATGTTATTTTGAATAGTTCAATATACATTCTGCTACTCGTATGCTGACGTAAAATAAGAATACTTAATTTTTTTAAATTACATAATTGATATTTATTTCTGAAAAAACTATTTAAAAGTTCTTAAAAAACTTTGTTCTTAAGGTATTAATATCAACCATATTCCAAAAAATAAGTTTGTTTTACTAAGAGTTTCAATTAACGATGCGTATTTTTTTCTTCTATGAGAATAATGCTGGTATAATTATTCAAAATATAAGAGAGTTCCTTTTATTGGGGAACTATTAATTAATGTTCAATTGATTAATTCTAAATATAAATTAATATTATTGTAACATTGTGACGTATATAATAATTTTCCAACACAATAACGTTGTAAAATTATACATTTGCATCAATTATACAATAACGTTGTAAAGCATACATTTAGCCATTTCTGTATTTTGATTACAAAAATATTTGATTGTTATGCATTGATTTATTCGAATGGTGAATGATTTTAGAAATATTAGCTGGTGCGTATTAGCACAGACCGTATTTATCATGGGATAATGATAATATACCGTATACCGCAGCGTGATCATGGGAACATAAAATCTCTGCTAAATAAATAAAAATTAACTTTTAGATTGCACTGGTTTAGAAAAATGCACAATTATATTTGCATTTACTTCCTCAAGGAGTACTTAAACTCTGATAATATTTGAATTATGGAAGCATAGTTTATGTGAATAATTTATAAAATAAATTTTTCTGCAACGAATATTCATTCTGTTTTAAAGACTAAATAATATTTATATGTAAATTACTTTAAATACAGAAAACGTTGTAAATAATGGTTTAAAAACCATAAGTGTTATACTGAGGGAAACTAGAAATTTGTGTACCTTTATTAGGCAAGACATTGATTTTACATGACTTTTAGTAACAATAAAAGGTCGTTTGAAAAAATTATTGGATTGTTTTATTTTTTTATAGAAAGGATAATTTTAAAGAAATATGAGTCACTAAATTTAACATTATTTAGCATATTAAAATCAAATTATGAATAATTGAAATAATTTAAAAAATTTGAATATTTCTTAAACAAATAGTACTACAAACTGTGTACATATGTTTTTTAAATGATATAGTATATACATATAGTTACATAAAGATTGAATAATTATATTGTTGAAAATGCATGGAAATGTAGAACGTAACTACTTAAACATTGATACTCCAATAAATCCAACAATAAATATTTCCGTTTTTTCTTGAGTAAGAGAAATCCTACTCTAGAAAACCACAATAAAGCTAGTACAATCCTTACACAACAAATATTTTCCTATTATTCTAACTTACTCCAGGCTCATTATATCAACTCTCTCTCTAAAATGTTCATTTTAATTTTAAGTAAATTGAAATAAAATAGTTATAACAACACATTAAGTAGTTTTCAGGTAAAAATTAAATAATGGTCCTATTATTTTCCTCTACAGAAGTCAAAGTCTTACTATATAAACAGATTTCCGAATAGACTAAAGGAACTGACTCAAAAGTATTCAAATCATTTCTGTAAGCATCCTCGCTTTCAATCATGAAACTTGTACTGGTATCGTTATAAGCTAATGGAAGGTAAGCTAATGAGTCGCATTCAGTAGATTATTTAAATAAAGAATTTTATTTATTTTTTCTATTATCAAGAACATTTATGGTAATTTATCAATTATATACAAACTTTAATGGAAAATTAGATTTTAAACTATTTTGACCTGAATCGAAAGAGAAAGATGAAGAATGTGTAAAAATATGGTTACTTATGTGTCAATATACATTTATCAATTATTATAACATGAGTTATATATATTGCTTTTGCTGAAAGAAAATGACTCTCTAAAATCTCATTGATTAATTATGAATATTTAAAGCACGAAACATTCTGATTTTTCATAAACATCAGTGCAGAAACTGCAATTTTAGACATTAAAAATTCTTTATAAATTTGTTCCATAAAACCATGTTCAATTTTGAAATCATTAATTCAATTAATTGGTAAAGAATTCCCATTATGCTATGAAATTATGACAATCAAATTTAACCACTACAACAGTGACTTATCAAGTTTTCATGAAATTTACAACATGCTGATAAGTGCAATGCCTGTCATGCATATCTCTTCAACACACATGTAAGTAATGTGATTTGAATTGTAAGTAAAATTTATTAGTAAGTTAAACTTATTTTCTTAAATGAATATTTCATTTAAGAAAATAAGTATTGACATTATGCGCCTTGACCATATTCGAATAAAAAGAGCAACTACCCCTTGCAAATGTCAGAATCAGCATGCATGTTCGTCGTCATTACTGCTCTACTTGGTTTATACACTTCAGCCGACAAACTCCTTTGAAATAAGTAAATATTGAAAGGCTTTATTAAAAATAATGCAAGAAACCAATAGTCATCATAAATTAAAAAGCACATATATTCCTTTCTATATGATTACGATATCTTACAACAACGACTTACCTTGATTAAGAAGATGAACTCATTCATGTAGAAGGTAAAAAGTGACTTAATTGATTAACTCTACAAACGGTTAATTCTGAGATAATATTGGAGATTCAAGTAAATTAACTTCGTATTTGTTTGTCATTCTCTAGTTAACTTCTTGAAATGAAAGTGATACATTTACGCTTTAAAATCTGTATATAGTTTACAGTAAAACTGCAAATGAATCATATCTTCATTTTTTTCATTATGTATTAGTAAAATTTCAATGGTTTTAGTTTTTATCATTCGTAATTTTAGATTTTGATCAAATTTATGGGGAAAATTTAATAAAAAAATGAATATTTATTTATCTCAGAATTTAACACTGAACTGAAAATCGTTAAAGCGATCACTACAATAAATTTCTGATAGAATATTTAAATTAATGTATTTTTATCATAAAGGTATTTCATTAGTTACTAAAAAAATTTAACTTCTATCAACATAGGTTTTAAAGCATTCATTGTTGGATACCATTCATTTGTATCTAACATTTTAATACGTTGCGGTTTCATGTGTTTATTACCTATGTTGGTACTTACCATTGCACTTTATTTACCTACAGCCTAAATAAATGATACTGTTTACACTTTCGTTTATCAATATTAGCAGGAAACATTTGTAGGATCGTATGTTGAAAAAAACATTTCTCGAATACCTGAAGGAAAAATGAAGGAGTTTAAGAATTGATTTTCTTAAATGAACATTACATCTTTGGGGCTAACTTTTACCACATTATCTACAAAGTTAAACTTGATTTTAAAGTTAAGGAAAATATAATTCTGTATCACAAGGAATATTTAAAGAAAAACTGTAAAAACTGATTATTTTGCATTAGAAATTCTAATTAAATTTTGCAGTTCTTAAAGAGCTTTTCATTAAAAGAAATCTCTTTAAAAATATAACTGAAACTTACAATGTAGAAGTATTATTGTTTGCTATATTACCGATATATTAATTATTATCACTTTGTTTCTGAGACAACTCAATTTAATTAAAAACAATTAGTTAAAAACATTTTTTGTAAGTTTAGATACTTAAGAAATTAATAACCGTAATTAATTCTGCAACTAGTACATTTTATATGATATATCTTAACTACACATTTGATTATTGCATATTTAGATTCTTTAACAAATATGAATTAAATAGTTACTTTTAATCTCATAAATTTGAAGCTGTATTTTGCTACTCAATGCGGTTCTATATTAATTAGTTATACAAAAATTGTCTGACAAAAATGAAATTCAGCTGAAATATATCTTCTTATTTGAAATATTTCTTCTCATCTCTTACTAAACACGCAGACGATAAAATAAATCATACAATTTTCATACTAAACTATATTTACCGAAAGAACAATTTTTTAACAGATTTTTTTATGCCAAAGATGCAAATAAGAGTCAGAAAGGGCAGTGTTTATATATATGAATAATAATTATCCAAGAAGATTACGTGAATGATTCACTGATACAAAACGACTCACATGAATGCTCTAGAAGAAAGGAAGTTTAAAAATAGCAAATGACAGAGTTTTGTGATCAATAACCAGTGCTTATCAACCAAAAATTGGTGTAATGCATCCTTCTAAAAATAATAGCAATATCATATCAGGTTAAGTGGTTGTTGTAGTGACATTATCTGGGCTGATAAGGAATAAAAATAAGTGATGGTTTTTGTTTAAAAGTTGGTTATAATCTTAATCGATTTTTCAATACTAATTAACGTTTTTTTTTTTATTGAAGTGATTATCTAATCTCAAGAACTCTAACATTCTATTTTAAATATAACCAGAATAGTTTTAAAAAGGCAACAAAAAAATTTATTTTCACTATTCAAAAACTTGTTAGAGAATTTTAATTAAGAAATAATTTTTGCTAATTAAGTTTCATTTAAGATATTTTGTACCAAATTTGTATAAGTGCATATTGCGTTTTATGAAACAATTGTAATTGATTCGCTTTTTCTAAGTCAGAATCAATTATTAGGATTCTATTATGTATGGTAACGTGCTACATATAATTGCAATGAAAATTTCATGCAATAAAATTAAAATTATGATAATTTTATCCATTATTTTATCAACTAATTATAAATACGATTTCATCTTAGTATAGTCATAAATAACGTTTAAAGATTAATTATTCAACTTTTGAAACATCATAAGGAGAAGAAAATTTAAAGAAAATTAAAGAAGTTACATTATATATTAAGAAAAAAATACAATTGAAAATACATTTATTCTAAAATATATTCGTACTATTATAGTGAAATATTGAGAAAGTTTGTCTTAAAAAATGATTAAAACTTTTATATAATTCAAATGAGAGTTACGGAAATAATTCGTTAAAAGACAATAAGTGTTTAATTATAAATGTTATATTAAACATTTTAAGTTTCTGGTAACATTTTTCATTCATAAAGCATTCAATAATTTATTATCATTTGACAAATGCTCTTTATTTAGCAAAAATTGGTTAAATAAATATATTTGCTCACCAACAATGGGGATTTATAAAAATAAAATAAATTTAATATAACGAACATATAATAACAAACATATAAAGCACAGAGAAATATAGAAATTTAATTGTTAGTTACGTATAACACTTTATCACTTTTTAATTAGTCTGAAAATGTGATCTTAGAAAACTTTGAAGACTAATCTTTGTGAGACGCATATATTTAAATCAAAAGTCGTTCCAAATTACTTAGGTATATAATAATCTATTATGAGAAAGAGAGAGAATTTATGCTTAAATAAATAATACATTCTTTAGACCTTAAAATATGAATCACATGGTTTTTAAATATAAAAAAATAATTTTTTAAAGAACGTGAAATTTAAATTTTACAAAATAATAAACGGGAAAAATATTTAATAATTTATAAAGTTATAAAAATAAGATAAATCTTTAATGGCATTGAAACAATAAAAACGTTATGGTTATATTATTCATATTATTATATTGCTCGAAGACAAGATAGTATAACAGTTCTCCTATATAAAGCTAATGTTTCGCAATAATAACATTATTTTGTAAAAAAATCGAATCTCCATGAAAGAAGTGGTTGTTTTGATGAAATCGAATATGTGTATAACTCATACACAGATAATAAAGTGATTGAAAAATCACTGTCATAATACTTGATTACGGCTCACGATCACCCATTGAGTTTCCAACTTTGTAGTTGGTCGAACCGCCCTTGGTGGCAATGCAAGATTGAATTCGTCTAGGTAATATCTAGTAGAGGTATTGTAATATTACCTCTATCAGGTATTGCCTAGACGAATTCAATCTTGCATTACATCTAGCATAACGTCTTGCAATAACGTCTAAGCAATAATAATGTCATCCTGCGACACATTTTTTTAAGGCATTCATCAGTTGATGCTCCATATCTGCGATATTTTGTGGTGTCCGAATCTGGGGGCCTATCATGTCCCAAACATGCTCGATTGGTGAAACTTTTGGCAAATTTTCTGGCCAAGGAAGAATATTGATAACACAGAGATAGTCCAGGAATATGCGTGTGGTATGTGGCCTGGAATTACCTTGTTGGAAATTGGTGTCAGGATGAAGTGCCATAAAGGGTAAAGCAACCGGCCACATTATGGTATCAAAATATCGTTGAACTATTAAAGATGAATGGAGGATGAATAAAGATCATCTGCTGTCATAGCAAATAGAGCCCCACTGTATCAAACGAGAGGATAAGACTGTATGGCTTAGTGAGGCTAACTGGGACTCCGTCCTCTCCAGACAAGAACACGATGGTCATCTGCTTCAAAATGAAGTAGGATTCATCAGTGAACACTATAAGATAACAGCTGATGGCAGCCATCATGATCGGCTTAGACATCACTCCAAATGATTCGACTGATGTTGTGAGGTCAAAGGCAAACATCTTAAAGACCACTGCGAGCGTAACCATGCCTTAGATACACGACCTTCCTCTTTCTTAGGATAGAGGAAGGACCATTAGAGATATAGACGAGACTGCAATGCATTAAATAGTCGACAATGATACATTTGAGATGGCTTGGACAAGGCAAACTATCCTACCTTGCCACGCATTTATGATCTTTAACTTTCCAAAGCCTTTATTTTGTCGGAAATTTGCTTATAGCAACCATTGCTTCCAACATCTTTGTACAGCAGTTTCTGTATTTTACGGATAGCGCATTGGTATGACCATTCAGCTCTATGGAACTTTACAATACGACTACTTAGAAGTCGTTCAGTCGTCTATAAACTCTTCGATATCGAAATAATGGCATCTACAATTACTTCTTTACGGATTTACAATAGCAGCAACAACAAAAAAAATGAAATTTTTTCCTGCGTTAATGCTTTTATTTTCTGCGAATTGAACTAGAAATGTGTGACATAATCGCAATTCCTGTTCATTTGCCTTGAACCTTTGACTATTTGCATGATAGATCATCATGTTCGCAAAAGACCTTCTTTGTTATTCGAGATTTTCGCAAACGAATGTATATCATAATTGTCTCGTTAAAAAAATATATTAATATATAATCCTTATAATATATTTAAATATTTTAAAGGTAAAGGGCATTTTTAAAGAGTCGACTAATTTTTAATGTTAAAATGAAACTGTACAGTAGAACACAGCACAGTCATATTAATGTGATTACCACTTACTTTCAACATCGAGTTTAAATAACCAATCAAAAAATGCTGGTGGCAGTCAGTGCAGTTGAGTGTATAAAAAAGGTTAAAAGGTGTCCGATTGCTTCGGAAAACTTTACAATCATAGTCATAATGCAGGAACGGAGTGATTAATATGACGTTGAAAACTGTATGATCATTGGCTTTCGGGCCAAGGGTAGAAGTATTTTCAAAGTGGCTAAGTTTGTAAGGTGTTTGCCTATCACCGTAGTAAAAAAATACCGTACATTCAAAATCAGACTATTCAAAATCAGTGACGTGGTAAATGAGGTACACCATGGGCCGCAGATGACAAAGGTGAATGGTGGTTGGAATTAGTGTATGCAAATACAGCAATTGGGCTTCGACTGAATGGCAATAAGTAGCATTTTCCAATTAATCCCATTTTATGCTCATCGGACAGGTGGACGTTGTCGTATATGACATGAGGTAAACAATCTGCAACCATTTCTGGAATTCTGCGTCCATATTGGAGGCGAAAGCATTGTGGTCAGGCAAAAAGTTTTATGCATTCTCACTCATCATTATCGAAGGTCCATTCATAATTATAGAAGGCAAGATTAATCAATATGTGTACCTTACTCAGTACTGACCTTGCTGATAATGTCCCCCCTATAAGCGCATTGTTTTTCCTCCGGATGATGCCATCCACCAATAGGACAATGCAAGGTGTCATACAGCTGACGTAAAATGAGTGTTTCGAAAAGCCACAGGATGATTTTCCATTCTCTCCAGGCTAGGAAACTCACCTGATTTAAACTGTGGGACCATCTTGATCAGGTATTTCTCGGCATGAATCATCACCTACATAATCTAGCGGAGCTGGCCACGACACTAGAATCGTCATTGCTCAACATCCAAGTGAACACTTTCTGAAACCTAATTGATTCTCTTCTTGTTCGTCTTGAAGCAATCCGAGCTGCGAAAGGTGTTTATTCCAGCTTTTTACAAATGACCTCATTAATGTGACTGGAGTGTGTATAATCTAATACAACAAAAAACGAAAGAACTCGTTTTTGGCAAAAACTTGCGTTTGGCAACAGAGGTGATTTTTTTGAAGAAAAGTCTTACTTTGAATGCAAAAAAAATGTTTCGTTTAACAGAAATTTTAAAAATCTAGTTAAAGAAAAATTAAAGTCACTAAGGAAATGTAATTTCTTTTATTTTTTGGATTTTAATTATATACCACTTTTTCAATTTTTATAGAAGTAAAACACAAGCACATTCCTTTACTGAGTTTTGAATTTTTTTGATTGGTATTTAAATAAACACTTTATTAAACTATATTTCAAGAAATTATAGTAAAGCTGTTTATTTAAAATATATTTATATAAATTTAAGTTTTATAGATTAATGATAACTAGAGTTAAATAAACTTCATTAAAATCCATTTTTTTTTGCTCTTGTTTTGTAATAAAACATTTATGATTATTTAATTTTAAAGAGAATCGAAGTCTTAAATGTTGCCTTGCAAATCCTTTCTTTCCTATTAAATAAATAAAATTTGATCCCATGTATTAAAATTTTATGACAACAAAAGCTTGACAAGTTTTTATTCATTTTATGAAAGAAACTAATCAATAATTGTAATGAAAGAAAATTTTGATTTGAAGGCAAAATATTATCTATAAAATTTTCACCAACTTAAATAAGATTAGGTATATTTCTAAATAATAATTTTGAAAATATAAGATGCATGTAGAGAATACATAAACATTTATTTTGTTCCTTTGAATTATTTAAAAATTCTATTTTTAATAATAAATAAATAGACTGTAAATCGTAAAATAACATAAGAATCTGGAAAAAAAAACACAATAAAATTATAATAATTTTAAAATACTGAACTAGTTTTAATTTTCAATCTTTTAAGCGAAA
Source organism: Latrodectus geometricus (assembly GCA_026290005.1). Lineage (NCBI taxonomy): Eukaryota > Metazoa > Arthropoda > Arachnida > Araneae > Theridiidae > Latrodectus > Latrodectus geometricus. Next base: position 34,900 of record JAPDSC010154481.1, read on the forward strand.
AAATATTTTTCATCAGTCACGCAATCATATTGTTCCCAAAATAAAAATTTGCCAAATTATTGCTGAACAGAAAGAAAATTATTTCTATTTTGATATCTATATTACTATAATTATACTATTTTTACAATACAGTATATAAAAATTCTTTGTTCATTAGAATTTATTAAATTAGCACATGAGATATAATAATTGAATTATAGTTATTGCTAAATTCTGGTTGATTCATATTGTTAAAATGTTTGCATTATTGTCTTTACTATGCAGGGTATTTTCTTTTATATATAATTGCAAACAATACATTTTCTAACTTTTTACAACCAATTGCTTAAGTAAATGCTATAGAACATTTGACTTTTATACAACAAAGGAAAAAGTAATGCATAAGATAAAATTGTCTCTTTACGCTTCGTAATTGATACATTTTTTATGAAAAAATAGATATAGATAAGAACGGATAAACATAATAGAACACTTAATTTTTTCTTGAATTTGTTTTTGAAAGGCAGCATATTAATTTTTTTTTGTTTTGGAATATTAGCGCATACTTTTTTTTTGGTTTTCTTAACGGAAAAATTCATTCGGCTGAAATAGTATTGTTAAAAACCATGCATGTGTGTATGATTATTGTACTCTCTTATATTTTCAAATAAGTGAAGGTTGGCTGGCTTAAAACATTTTCATTGAAGCATTTTTAATGTTCTTGAAAGCTTTATTTCGCAATTAAAGTTTTTTGAAGCTTAATTCTGTAAATTATAATCTATGATGCTGGGCAATCTATTCATATATGTATATATATAGTGAAAATAAATACTACATTTTTCAATAGTAATGTCAGCAATAATTTTTAACAAATGAAATATATGTTCAAATATTTTAGCTTCTGTGTTATAAAAATTCTATTCACTTCCGTGAATTTATTATTGCATATTAAAATGAAAATTTTTTACAAAAACTATTTTTGATTATTATATGTTTAGTATGTGTATGATACCAGTTTCTACAAATCAATTAGCTCATATTTATAATTTTGAATTGATCTGATATTTTTGTTAAGCAAGTTGAATCCCAAATAATTTATCAATAATTTAAATATTTAAGCATTCAGTTTATTCTTCAATAAATATAGTGAATTTATGAATTAATATGAGTTTGAAGTGCAATTCTAATTATATATTAAGGGTTCCGAAGTATAAAAAATAATATCTTTGCAGTTATTTCAAAAAGTTTCAAATTAATGTTTCAAAGATTTAGTTACCTTATACACTGTAATTCTTTCGATGGTTTTAGAGATGCAGTATAAAAATAGGTTCATAAATACATTCAGTGGAAATTAGGTTGTGAACAATATTTTAATTCTTAAAATTAAAGGTCATGCAAATGAGTTTTATTTAATAAGAATCACTTTCCAAATTAAAATAAATAAGATAATAACTTTCGGTAGAACAATCTAAATTCCTCCAGATTTCAAATACAAAAAAAAAATTTTACTACAAAGTCAACACTTAACACAAGGGTTTTTCGTTATAAAGAGCGTATAGTAATATAGAAACTGAAATTGTATTGTTTTGTATTGATTAAAAAATCACAAAGTGTTGTTATTACATTAACTTGAAATCCATGGGGAAAAATTGATTTAACCATGAATTATATTCAATATTTAAAACAATATACCTTATCAAACATTCTTACCTTACAAGTAGTCTACAAGCACCATTTTGTGTATGTTAATTGTATTAAGTTGATTTATTTATATTTGTGTATTGCGTGTGAGGATTTCTCCTGATTTGGGAAATTTCGAACTTTTTTTTCGATTATAATTGATAATATAGGAGCATGTGATCATTTTTTAAAATCATCTTAATATACAAAATTATTTAATACATATCTTAGAAACAAGCCAATGTGATTCATTGTTATCAGAAGACATTCTGACTATCAGAAAACGTTAAATATTATACGGGAATAAAATTTTTGGTAGGGTTTAATAACCTGGAAATAATTGATATTAGTGTTTACTTAATAATAAAAGTACTATATTGAAAATAATATATTAATAAATTGTTTTTGCATATATAAAGCACAACAAAAGCTTTTGATTAATTATAAAATTTTTGAAGTGTAAAAAAATAAAACAATAGGATTTAATTCAAAAACAGAAAATAAATTCTGGGAAAATTGGACTTTCTATCTTGGAAATTTTCTGATAATGAAACCTAAAAGTTCAACATTTGCTAAAAATTTAATTATCTTTTAATGTTATATCTAGTATAAGAATTAAAACATATTAAATATACTTACGCATAAAATATCAATTATACGTTAAAAAGGATATATGTATTTATCTGAATGCAATGAAAAAATTTATTCATTAAATAAGTAAATAATACTTCTATTTTTTACTCTTATTATAAATATTGTGAAACAAAAGTGATTAAACAATTACTAATCTATTTTCATTAAAATAAATTAATGATTATGCAAAGAAGTTATTATATTACACTTTTATTTTATGATGGTAAGCAATATCATTAAGTCGAATGAATAAAAATTTTATTTCGATTAAAAATGTTTTACGAATATAATCATTTTTGAAAACGTGGAAACAGAATTAAATGTTTATTTAAAGTATTTATAATTAATTTTTTTAAAGTAACGTAACATACATACTTATCCAAAAGTACAATATTCTAATATCTGTGTGTGTAATGTGTGTATATATACATACACAAACTTCAAAAGAGAAAATACAGTTGTAAGAATATTTACATATTTCATTTAGCTTAAAGTATATAACGTTACAGGTTTCATTACTTTCTAAAACATTATTCTATCATGTATCTTTTAATTTATTTAAGATCACTGCCATATATGTGTTTCGAAATGTATTAAGATCATTAAATATCAAGAATTGTGTTGCACATTAAAAAAACGTTTTACTTATCAAAATAAAAACAGACTTTTAGGTTTTTGTTCAAATAAATTCAGGAAATTATCATTTTTAACATAACGCTATTAGGAGAGTATTTTGTTTTAAAACGAAACAAATAATATATTAAACTATTTAATACTCATATTAAACTTATAAATAAAATTTATAGTTTAACATTTTTATAAAAATAATGTATAAAACAAACATTGTTCAACGTATCAAAATTTAATTATGTATTTTATTGGTATTAAAATATTAGAAAACATAATTTCAAGGTAATTGTTCATAAAAGTATTTTTCAAATACATCATATAGTATAATCACAGTTAAATACATTAGTAGTATTGCATTTACGTATTTAAAAGTTTTAATACAAATTAATAAATAATTTTGTTATGAAACAAATATATTTTTTCAAAAACTATTTAAACATTATATATGTTGAAAAAAAGAAATTAATAACTTTATTCTAGAGATACCAAATGATTCTAGTAATAATGTGTTTATATTCTCGTTCGTGTTTCGAAAGTTAATAATTAATCGAAGATAATTTACCATGAACAATTTAGTGGGATATATTTTCCCAAACTCTTAAAATAGGCGGCTAGCAAATAGATTTCAGCCCAGGTTTGTTAAACTCAATTTAACGTCAATCGATGATTAATCAATATCGTACTTTTCTACTCGACTTGATGATTCCTCCCTTACGTGAATTTCGATTCTCATAGCTTGATCTAATTTTCCAAGTTTTTCATTATATTTATTTCTTTTTTGAAGTGCCATATGAGAAAATATTTGAACTTGAAGTATTACGTACATTATGAATATATAAGTCAGTTCCTCTTACACCTAAGATTATGAGTACAAACAATTGTAATATAAGCAATTGTATTATTAATATTTTCTTAAAATATTTTCTTTGAATTTATTTACACAATATTAATTAACTAAACATAGTATTTATTGTTTGAAATTATAGATAATTTAAGATTATTAACTTAAACTATCTACAGATATTTAAAAAGTATTAATTTTTCTAGTTAGCTTTTGTAAACGAACATCACATTTTATATGATATTGTATAACCAAATATTTTAATATACAATTTCCAATTTTTAAAATGATAAATGTAAAATACATTTATTGATGTATTTGATTTCAGTAATTAAAATCTTATAAAATGACATGAGAAAATTATGTTATAAATATTTGAATATTAACCATTTAAACATTATGATATGAATTTTCAAAGGTAGAATTTACTTTTTATATAAACTTAATTACATTATTTTCCCATTCCTTTTAATATCTTCAGTGTTATTGTAATACTAAAACCATTATTCCTACATAACTAGGTAGTATGCTATCTAAAATTTTTTTGCCTGAACTGCTGCAACTATATTCATGAAATATATGTCTAGGAATTATAAAGAGAAGTCATGCACTACTAAACAAAATAATTTAAAGACAGGTGAAAAGCTGGGGAGTTAGAATTTCCATTTCTTAAACGGAAAGATATAGGCGGGAACTGATATGAAAAGCTGTAGAGCATCATTTTTTGAAAAAGAAAATATTCCATGTGGATATACATTAAAAGTACACAATAGTCAAAACATCACCTACATTCATTTGTACTATCAAATAAGTATCCCTTTTATGGCTTAATGTAATATGTTTTTTCGATAAACTTGTGCTTATTACAAGTGATATTTTTAACAATGTTAAAATGGATGCTACAACTCATGTTGAATTAGGGTAATTATGTGAACAGCACTTTTCTTAAGCTTTTTAGCAACGATATTCAGCATATCTCTATTTATTTACATTACTTGAGTTCCTTATAATGCAAATTATTGATCAATGTGGATTAAGATCATTGTCTTGTATCTGAATTTGGACATTAATGATTTTGCATAGCTGCTGAGAAATGTGCTAGCTTAGATTGTCCTCTGTAATGTTGCGTTCTCTATCTGAATAAGATGTGAAACAAATCAATCCTTTCCGGTAATAATACGTACACAACTTTACTCCTTTTAACAATCACTATGCCCTGTTCCGGCGGGTATCTATCATATAAACTTTGAAGGACACATCTTGCCTTTTTAAAAATGTTTATGGTCTTTCTTTATTTTTCAGGATTCAAATATATTGATCACCCAATTATGAGATTTTAAATCTTATATGAATATATTAATTTTAATACAAAAATAGGAAATATATAACATAAATCATACTTCAAAATTATAAATTTTCTTTATTGTAAAGTAGTTGATTAAATGTTTTGCTTACTATAATTCAAATGCCATTACTCATGGTTATTATTGTTGTAGATTATTTAAATTGGAAAATAAATACACTTGCAATTATTAATTATATTATTCCTTATGGGTTTAAACTATTTTTCAAACTAAAGACATTAGTATTTTATGCTATTTGCACTTCATAGTAAAATATGTGTCGAAAATAACTTACATAAAGGAAAGTAGAAACAGAAATAATTTATGAATTTTTAAATTGGAATTTCCGTTTCATGTCATTCCAAGTTAAGAAAGAAGTTTCATTTTTCCTTGAAAGATCCACATTGCTTTCTGAAACATAACTATGAAAGAATGTTTAAAATAATGTTTAGCATGTATGATACAATGTATTGCACTTGAAAATATATGATTTTCTTTTTAATTAAAAAAATAAGTATACTCTCATTTACACATCAAAGTAATAACTTTTAATTTTTGTTTTACACGTAAGAATAAAAATGATATGTTGTCAACTAAATTCATAAAATTTTTAATTTCATGGCAGCTGATTTTAATTAATTTTACAGTTTATATCATTTGATGAATTTTGTCTTTAAGTAGATAACAATATTTTTAACTTATACGATTA